>OY726522.1:61583107-61873327 GCA_963383655.1 Bathymodiolus septemdierum
ACTCTATTTACCCATTTTATTACATATTGGCTGTCTAAACACAGTTACTCTATTTACCCATTTTATTACATATTGGCTGTCTGAACAGTTACTCTATTTACCCATTTATTACATATTGGCTGTCTGAACACAGTTACTCTATTTACCCATTTTATTATATATTGGCTGTCTGAACACAGTTACTCTATTTACCCATTTTATTATATATTGGCTGTCTGAACACAGTTACTCTATTTACCCATATTATTACATATTGGCTGTCTGAACACAGTTACTCTATTTATCCATTTTATTACATATTGGCTGTCGGAACACAGTTACACTATTTATCCATTTTATTACATATTGGCTGTCTGAACACAGTTATTCTATTTACCCATTTTATTACATATTGGCTGTCTGAACACAGTTACTCTATTTACCCATTTTATTACATATTGGCTGTCTGAACAAAATTATACTATTTAACCATTTTATTACATATTGGCTATCTGAACACAGTTACTCTATTTACCCATTTATTACATATTGGCTGTCTGAACACAGTTACTCTATTTACCCATTTTATTACATATTGGCTGTCTGAACACAGTTACTCTATTTACCCATTTTATTACATATTGGCTATCTGAACACAGTTACTCTATTTACCCATTTTTTTACATATTGGCTGTCTGAACACAGTTACTCCATTTACCCATTTTATTACATATTGGCTGTCGTAAAACAGTTACACTATTTATCCATTTTATTACATATTGGCTGTCTGAACACAGTTACTCTATTTACCCATTTTATTATATATTGGCTGTCTGAACACAGTTACTCTATTTACCCATATTATTACATATTGGCTGTCTGAACACAGTTACTCTATTTATCCATTTTATTACATATTGGCTGTCTGAACACAGTTACTCTCTTTACCCATTTTATTACATATTGGCTGTCTGAACACAGTTACTCTATTTACCCATTTTATTACATATTGGCTGTCGGAACACAGTTACACTATTTATCCATTTTATTACATATTGGCTGTCTGAACACAGTTACTCTATTTACCCATATTATTACATATTGGCTGTCTGAACACAGTTACTCTATTTACCCATTTTATTACATATTGGCTATCTGAACACAGTTACTCTATTTACCCATTTTATTACATATTGGCTGTCTGAACACAGTTACTCTATTTACCCATTTTATTACATATTGGCTGTCTGAACACAGTTACTCTATTTACCCATTTTATTACATAATGGCTGTCTGAACACAGGTACTCTATTTACCCATTTTATTACATATTGGCTGTCTGAGCACAGTTACTCTATTTACTCATTTTATTACATATTGGCTGTCTGAACACAGTTACTCTATTTACCCATTTTATTACATATTGGCTATCTGAACACAGTTACTCTATTTACCCATGTTATTACATATTGGCTGTCTGAACACAGTTACTCTATTTACCCATTTTATTACATATTGGCTATCTGAACACAGTTACTCTATTTACCCATTTTATTACATATTGGCTGTCTAAACACAGTTACTCTATTTACCCATTTTATTACATATTGGCTATCTAAACACAGTTACTCTATTTACCCATTTTATTACATATTGGCTGTCTAAACACAGTTACTCTATTTACCCATTTTATTACATATTGGCAATCTGAACACAGTTACTCTATTTACCCATTTTATTACATATTGGCTATCTAAACACAGTTACTCTATTTACCCATTTTATTACATATTGGCTGTCTGAACAGTTACTCTATTTACCCATTTATTACATATTGGCTGTCTGAACACAGTTACTCTATTTACCCATTTTATTATATATTGGCTGTCTGAACACAGTTACTCTATTTACCCATTTTATTATATATTGGCTGTCTGAACACAGTTACTCTATTTACCCATATTATTACATATTGGCTGTCTGAACACAGTTACTCTATTTATCCATTTTATTACATATTGGATGTCGGAACACAGTTACACTATTTATCCATTTTATTACATATTGGCTGTCTGAACACAGTTACTCTATTTACCCATTTTATTACATATTGGCTGTCTGAACACAGTTACTCTATTTACCCATTTTATTACATATTGGCTATCTAAACACAGTTACTCTATTTGCCCATTTTATTACATATTGACTGTCTGAACACAGTTACTCTATTTACCCATTTTATTACATATTGGCTGTCTGAACACAGTTACTCTATTTACCCATTTTATTACATATTGGCTGTCTGAACACAGTTACCTCTATTTACCCATTGTATTACATATTGGCTGTCTGAACACAGTTACTCTATTTACCCATTTTATTACATATTGGCTATCTGAACACAGTTACTCTATTTACCCATTTTATTACATATTGGCTGTCTGAACACAGTTACTCCATTTACCCATTTTATTACATATTGGCTGTCTGAACAAAATTATACTATTTACCCATTTTAATACATATTGGCTATCTGAACACATTTACTCTATTTACCCATTTTATTACATATTGGCTGTCTGAACACAGTTACTCTATTTACCCATTTTATTACATATTGGCTGTCTGAACACAGTTACTCTATTTACCCATTTTATTACATAATGGCTGTCTGAACACAGGTACTCTATTTAACCATTTTATTACATATTGGCTGTCTGAGCACAGTTACTCTATTTACTCATTTTATTACATATTGGCTGTCTGAACACAGTTACTCTATTTACCCATTTTATTACATATTGGCTATCTGAACACAGTTACTCTATTTACCCATGTTATTACATATTGGCTGTCTGAACACAGTTACTCTATTTACCCATTTTATTACATATTGGCTATCTGAACACAGTTACTCTATTTACCCATTTTATTACATATTGGCTGTCTGAACACAGTTACTCTATTTACCCATTTTATTACATATTGGCTATCTAAACACAGTTACTCTATTTACCCATTTTATTACATATTGGCTGTCTAAACACAGTTACTCTATTTACCCATTTTATTACATATTGGCAATCTGAACACAGTTACTCTATTTACCCATTTTATTACATATTGGCTGTCTAAACACAGTTACTCTATTTATCCATTTTATTACATATTGGCTGTCTGAACAGTTACTCTATTTACCCATTTATTACATATTGGCTGTCTGAACACAGTTACTCTATTTACCCATTTTATTATATATTGGCTGTCTGAACACAGTTACTCTATTTACCCATTTTATTATATATTGGCTGTCTGAACACAGTTACTCTATTTACCCATATTATTACATATTGGCTGTCTGAACACAGTTACTCTATTTATCCATTTTATTACATATTGGCTGTCGGAACACAGTTACACTATTTATCCATTTTATTACATATTGGCTGTCTGAACACAGTTACTCTATTTACCCATTTTATTACATATTGGCTGTCTGAACACAGTTACTCTATTTACCCATTTTATTACATATTGGCTGTCTGAACAAAATTATACTATTTACCCATTTTAATACATATTGGCTATCTGAACACATTTACTCTATTTACCCATTTTATTACATATTGGCTGTCTGAACACAGTTACTCTATTTACCCATTTTATTACATATTGGCTGTCTGAACACAGTTACTCTATTTACCCATTTTATTACATAATGGCTGTCTGAACACAGGTACTCTATTTAACCATTTTATTACATATTGGCTGTCTGAGCACAGTTACTCTATTTACTCATTTTATTACATATTGGCTGTCTGAACACAGTTACTCTATTTACCCATTTTATTACATATTGGCTATCTGAACACAGTTACTCTATTTACCCATGTTATTACATATTGGCTGTCTGAACACAGTTACTCTATTTACCCATTTTATTACATATTGGCTATCTGAACACAGTTACTCTATTTACCCATTTTATTACATATTGGCTGTCTGAACACAGTTACTCTATTTACCCATTTTATTACATATTGGCTATCTAAACAGTTACTCTATTTACCCATTTTATTACATATTGGCTGTCTAAACACAGTTACTCTATTTACCCATTTTATTACATATTGGCAATCTGAACACAGTTACTCTATTTACCCATTTTATTACATATTGGCTGTCTAAACACAGTTACTCTATTTATCCATTTTATTACATATTGGCTGTCTGAACAGTTACTCTATTTACCCATTTATTACATATTGGCTGTCTGAACACAGTTACTCTATTTACCCATTTTATTATATATTGGCTGTCTGAACACAGTTACTCTATTTACCCATTTTATTATATATTGGCTGTCTGAACACAGTTACTCTATTTACCCATATTATTACATATTGGCTGTCTGAACACAGTTACTCTATTTATCCATTTTATTACATATTGGCTGTCGGAACACAGTTACACTATTTATCCATTTTATTACATATTGGCTGTCTGAACACAGTTACTCTATTTACCCATTTTATTACATATTGGCTGTCTGAACACAGTTACTCTATTTACCCATTTTATTACATATTGGCTGTCTGAACAAAATTATACTATTTAACCATTTTATTACATATTGGCTATCTGAACACAGTTACTCTATTTACCCATTTTATTACATATTGGCTGTCTGAACACAGTTACTCTATTTACCCATTTTATTACATATTGGCTGTCTGAACACAGTTACTCTATTTACCCATTTTATTACATATTGGCTATCTGAACACAGTTACTCTATTTACCCATTTTTTTACATATTGGCTGTCTGAACACAGTTACTCTATTTACCCATTTTATTACATATTGGCTGTCTGAACACAGTTACTCCATTTACCCATTTTATTACATATTGGCTGTCGGAACACAGTTACACTATTTATCCATTTTATTACATATTGGCTGTCTGAACACAGTTACTCTATTTACCCATTTTATTATATATTGGCTGTCTGAACACAGTTACTCTTTTTACCCATATTATTACATATTGGCTGTCTGAACACAGTTACTCTATTTATCCATTTTATTACATATTGGCTGTCTGAACACAGTTACTCTATTTACCCATTTTATTACATATTGGCTGTCTGAACACAGTTACTCTATTTACCCATTTTATTACATATTGGCTGTCGGAACACAGTTACACTATTTATCCATTTTATTACATATTGGCTGTCTGAACACAGTTACTCTATTTACCCATTTTATTACATATTGGCTGTCTGAACACAGTTACTCTATTTACCCATTTTATTACATATTGGCTGTCTGAACACAGGTACTCTATTTAACCATTTTATTACATATTGGCTGTCTGAGCACAGTTACTCTATTTACTCATTTTATTACATATTGGCTGTCTGAACACAGTTACTCTATTTACCCATTTTATTACATATTGGCTATCTGAACACAGTTACTCTATTTACCCATGTTATTACATATTGGCTGTCTGAACACAGTTACTCTATTTACCCATTTTATTACATATTGGCTATCTGAACACTGTTACTCTATTTACCCATTGTATTACATATTGGCTGTCTGAACACAGTTACTCTATTTACCCATTTTATTACATATTGGCTGTCTGAACACAGTTACTCTATTTACCCATTTTATTACATAATGGCTGTCTGAACACAGGTACTCTATTTACCCATTTTATTACATATTGGCTGTCTGAGCACAGTTACTCTATTTACTCATTTTATTACATATTGGCTGTCTGAACACAGTTACTCTATTTACCCATTTTATTACATATTGGCTATCTGAACACAGTTACTCTATTTACCCATATTATTACATATTGGCTGTCTGAACACAGTTACTCTATTTACCCATTTTATTACATATTGGCTATCTGAACACAGTTACTCTATTTACCCATTTTATTACATATTGGCTGTCTGAACACAGTTACTCTATTTACCCATTTTATTACATATTGGCTATCTAAACACAGTTACTCTATTTACCCATTTTATTACATATTGGCTGTCTAAACACAGTTACTCTATTTACCCATTTTATTACATATTGGCAATCTGAACACAGTTACTCTATTTACCCATTTTATTACATATTGGCTGTCTAAACACAGTTACTCTATTTACCCATTTTATTACATATAGGCTGTCTGAACAGTTACTCTATTTACCCATTTATTACATATTGGCTGTCTGAACACAGTTACTCTATTTACCCATTTTATTATATATTGGCTGTCTGAACACAGTTACTCTATTTACCCATTTTATTATATATTGGCTGTCTGAACACAGTTACTCTATTTACCCATATTATTACATATTGGCTGTCTGAACACTGTTACTCTATTTATCCATTTTATTACATATTGGCTGTCGGAACACAGTTACACTATTTATCCATTTTATTACATATTGGCTGTCTGAACACAGTTACTCTATTTACCCATTTTATTACATATTGGCTGTCTGAACACAGTTACTCTATTTACCCATTTTATTACATATTGGCTGTCTGAACAAAATTATACTATTTAACCATTTTATTACATATTGGCTATCTGAACACAGTTACTCTATTTACCCATTTTATTACATATTGGCTGTCTGAACACAGTTACTCTATTTACCCATTTTATTACATATTGGCTGTCTGAACACAGTTACTCTATTTACCCATTTTATTACATATTGGCTGTCTGAACACAGGTACTCTATTTACCCATTTCATTACATATTGGCTGTCTGAACACAGTTACTCTATTTACTCATTTTATTACATGTTGGCTGTCTGAACACATTTCCTCTATTTACCCATTTTATTACATATTGGCTATCTGAACACAGTTACTCTATTTACCCATGTTATTACATATTGGCTGTCTGAACACAGTTACTCTATTTACTCATTTTATTACATATTGGCTGTCTGAACACAGTTACTCTATTTACCCATTTTATTACATATTGGCTGTCTGAACACAGTTACTCTATTTACCCATTTTATTACATATTGGCTGTCTGAACACAGTTACTCTATTTACCCATTTTATTATATATTGGCTGTCTGAACACAGGTACTCTATTTACTCATTTTATTAAATATTGGCTGTCTGAACAAAATTATACTATTTACCCATTTTATTACATAATGGCTGTCTGAACACAGCTACTCTATTTACCCATTTTATTACATATTGGCTATCTGAACACAGTTTCTCTATTCATCCATTTTATTACATAATGGCTGTCTGAACACAGATACTCTATTTACCCATTTTATTACATATTGACTGTCTGAACACAGTTACTCTATTTACCCATTTTATTACATATTGGCTACCTAAACACAGTTACTCTATTTACCCATTTTATTACATATTGGCTGTCTAAACACAGTTACTCTATTTACCCATTTTATTACATATTGGCTGTCTGAACACAGTTACTCTATTTACCCATTTTATTATATATTGGCTGTCTGAACACAGTTACTCTATTTATCCATTTTATTACATATTGGCTGTCTGAACACAGTTACTCTATTTACCCATTTTATTACATATTGGCTGTCTGAACACAGTTACTCCATTTACCCATTTTATTACATATTGGCTGTCGGAACACAGTTACTCTATTTATCCATTTTATTACATATTGGCTGTCTGAACACAGTTACTCTATTTACCCATTTTATTATATATTGGTTGTCTGAACACAGTTACTCTATTTACCCATATTATTACATATTGGCTGTCTGAACACAGTTACTCTATTTATCCATTTTAATACATATTGGCTGTCTGAACACAGTTACTCTATTTACCCATATTATTAAATATTGGCTGTCTGAACACAGTTACTCTATTTACCCATTTTATTACATATTGGCTGTCGGAACACAGTTACACTATTTATCCATTTTATTACATATTGGCTGTCTGAACACAGTTACTCTATTTACCCATTTTATTAAATATTGGCTGTCTGAACACAGTTACTCTATTTACCCATTTTATTACATATTGGCTGTCTGAGCAAAATTATACTATTTACCCATTTTAATACATATTGGCTATCTGAACACAGTTACTCTATTTACCCATTTTATTACATATTGGCTGTCTGAACACAGTTACTCTATTTAACCATTTTATTACATATTGGCTGTCTGAACACAGGTACTCTATTTACCCATTTTATTACATATTGGCTATCTGAACACAGTTACTCTATTTACCCATTTTATTACATATTGGCTGTCTGAACACAGTTACACTATTTACCCATTTTATTACATATTGGCTATCTAAACACAGTTACTCTATTTATCCATTTTATTACATATTGGCTGTCTAAACACAGTTACTCTATTTACCCATTTTATTACATATTGGCTGTCTGAACACAGTTACTCCATTTACCCATTTTATTACATATTGGCTGTCTGAACACAGTTACTCTATTTACCCATTTTATTAGATATTGGCTGTCTGAACACAGTTACTCTATTTACCCATTTTATTACATATTGGCTATCTGAACACAGTTACTCTATTTACCCATTTTATTACATATTGGCTGTCTGAACACAGTTACTCTATTTACCCATTTTATTACATATTGGCTGTCTGAACACAGTTACTCTATTTACCCATTTTACTACATATTGGCTGTCTAAACACAGTTGCTCTATTTACCCATTTTATTACATATTGGCTGTCTGAACACAGGTACTCTATTTACCCATTTTATTACATATTGGCTGTCTGAACACAGTTACTCTATTTACTCATTTTATTACATGTTGGCTGTCTGAACACAGTTACTCTATTTACCCATTTTATTACATATTGGCAATCTGAACACAGTTACTCTATTTACCCATTTTATTACATATTGGCTGTCTGAACACAGTTACTCTATTTACCCATTTTATTACATATTGGCTGTCTCAACACAGTTACTCTATTTACCCATTTGATTACATATTGGCTGTCTGAACACAGGTACTCTATTTACTCATTTTTATTAAATATTGGCTGTCTGAACAAAATTATACTATTTACCCATTTTATTACACAATGGCTGTCTGAACACAGTTACTCTATTTACCCATTTTATTACATATTGGCTATCTGAACACAGTTACTCTATTCATCCAGTTTATTACATATTGGCTGTCTGAACACAGTTACTCTATTTACCCATTTTATTACATATTGACTGTCTGAACACAGTTACTCTATTTACCCATTTTATTACATATTGGCTATCTAAACACAGTTACTCTATTTACCCATTTTATTACATATTGGCTGTCTAAACACAGTTACTCTATTTACCCATTTTATTACATATTGGCTGTCTGAACACAGTTACTCTATTTACCCATATTATTACATATTGGCTGTCTAAACACAGTTACTCTATTTATCCATTTTATTACATATTGGCTGTCTGAACAGTTACTCTATTTACCCATTTATTACATATTGGCTGTCTGAACACAGTTACTCTATTTACCCATTTTATTATATATTGGCTGTCTGAACACAGTTACCTCTATTTACCCATTTTATTATATATTGGCTGTCTGAACACAGTTACTCTATTTACCCATATTATTACATATTGGCTGTCTGAACACAGTTACTCTATTTATCCATTTTATTACATATTGGCTGTCTGAACACAGTTACTCTATTTACCCATTTTATTACATATTGGCTGTCTGAACACAGTTACTCTATTTACCCATTTTATTACATATTGGCTATCTGAACACAGTTACTCTATTTACCCATATTATTACATATTGGCTGTCTGAACACAGTTACTCTATTTACCCATTTTATTACATATTGGCTATCTGAACACAGTTACTCTATTTACCCATTTTATTACATATTGGCTGTCTGAACACAGTTACTCTATTTACCCATTTTATTACATATTGGCTATCTAAACACAGTTACTCTATTTACCCATTTTATTACATATTGGCTGTCTAAACACAGTTACTCTATTTACCCATTTTATTACATATTGGCAATCTGAACACAGTTACTCTATTTACCCATTTTATTACATATTGGCTGTCTAAACACAGTTACTCTATTTACCCATTTTATTACATATAGGCTGTCTGAACAGTTACTCTATTTACCCATTTATTACATATTGGCTGTCTGAACACAGTTACTCTATTTACCCATTTTATTATATATTGGCTGTCTGAACACAGTTACTCTATTTACCCATTTTATTATATATTGGCTGTCTGAACACAGTTACTCTATTTACCCATATTATTACATATTGGCTGTCTGAACACAGTTACTCTATTTATCCATTTTATTACATATTGGCTGTCTGAACACAGTTACTCTATTTACCCATTTTATTACATATTGGCTGTCTGAACACAGTTACTCTATTTACCCATTTTATTACATATTGGCTGTCTGAACACAGTTACTCTATTTACCCATTTTATTACATATTGGCTATCTGAACACAGTTACTCTATTTACCCATATTATTACATATTGGCTGTCTGAACACAGTTACTCTATTTACCCATTTTATTACATATTGGCTATCTGAACACAGTTACTCTATTTACCCATTTTATTACATATTGGCTGTCTGAACACAGTTACTCTATTTACCCATTTTATTACATATTGGCTATCTAAACACAGTTACTCTATTTACCCATTTTATTACATATTGGCTGTCTAAACACAGTTACTCTATTTACCCATTTTATTACATATTGGCAATCTGAACACAGTTACTCTATTTACCCATTTTATTACATATTGGCTGTCTAAACACAGTTACTCTATTTACCCATTTTATTACATATAGGCTGTCTGAACAGTTACTCTATTTACCCATTTATTACATATTGGCTGTCTGAACACAGTTACTCTATTTACCCATTTTATTATATATTGGCTGTCTGAACACAGTTACTCTATTTACCCATTTTATTATATATTGGCTGTCTGAACACAGTTACTCTATTTACCCATATTATTACATATTGGCTGTCTGAACACAGTTACTCTATTTATCCATTTTATTACATATTGGCTGTCTGAACACAGTTACTCTATTTACCCATTTTATTACATATTGGCTGTCTGAACACAGTTACTCTATTTACCCATTTTATTACATATTGGCTGTCGGAACACAGTTACACTATTTATCCATTTTATTACATATTGGCTGTCTGAACACAGTTACTCTATTTACCCATTTTATTACATATTGGCTGTCTGAACACAGTTACTCTATTTACCCATTTTATTACATATTGACTGTCTGAACAAAATTATACTATTTACCCATTTTAATACATATTGGCTATCTGAACACAGTTACTCTATTTACCCATTTTATTACATATTGGCTGTCTGAACACAGTTACTCTATTTACCCATTTTATTACATATTGGCTGTCTGAACACAGTTACTCTATTTACCCATTTTATTACATATTGGCTATCTGAACACAGTTACTCTATTTACCCATTTTATTACATATTGGCTGTCTGAACACAGTTACTCTATTTACCCATTTTATTACATATTGGCTGTCTGAACACAGTTACTCTATTTACCCATTTTACTACATATTGGCTGTCTGAACACAGTTGCTCTATTTACCCATTTTATTACATATTGGCTGTCTGAACAGAGGTACTCTATTTACCCATTTTATTACATATTGGCTGTCTGAACACAGTTACTCTATTTACTCATTTTATTACATGTTGGCTGTCTGAACACAGTTACTCTATTTACCCATTTTATTACATATTGGCAATCTGAACACAGTTACTCTATTTACCCATTTTATTACATATTGGCTGTCTGAACACAGTTACTCTATTTACCCATTTTATTACATATTGGCTGTCTAAACACAGTTACTCTATTTACCCATTTGATTACATATTGGCTGTCTGAACACAGGTACTCTATTTACTCATTTTTATTAAATATTGGCTGTCTGAACAAAATTATACTATTTACCCATTTTATTACACAATGGCTGTCTGAACACAGTTACTCTATTTACCCATTTTATTACATATTGGCTATCTGAACACAGTTACTCTATTCATCCATTTTATTACATATTGGCTGTCTGAACACAGTTACTCTATTTACCCATTTTATTACATATTGACTGTCTGAACACAGTTACTCTATTTACCCATTTTATTACATATTGGCTATCTAAACACAGTTACTCTATTTACCCATTTTATTACATATTGGCTGTCTAAACACAGTTACTCTATTTACCCATTTTATTACATATTGGCTGTCTGAACACAGTTACTCTATTTACCCATATTATTACATATTGGCTGTCTAAACACAGTTACTCTATTTATCCATTTTATTACATATTGGCTGTCTGAACAGTTACTCTATTTACCCATTTATTACATATTGGCTGTCTGAACACAGTTACTCTATTTACCCATTTTATTATATATTGGCTGTCTGAACACAGTTACCTCTATTTACCCATTTTATTATATATTGGCTGTCTGAACACAGTTACTCTATTTACCCATATTATTACATATTGGCTGTCTGAACACAGTTACTCTATTTATCCATTTTATTACATATTGGCTGTCTGAACACAGTTACTCTATTTACCCATTTTATTACATATTGGCTGTCTGAACACAGTTACTCTATTTACCCATTTTATTACATATTGGCTATCTGAACACAGTTACTCTATTTACCCATATTATTACATATTGGCTGTCTGAACACAGTTACTCTATTTACCCATTTTATTACATATTGGCTATCTGAACACAGTTACTCTATTTACCCATTTTATTACATATTGGCTGTCTGAACACAGTTACTCTATTTACCCATTTTATTACATATTGGCTATCTAAACACAGTTACTCTATTTACCCATTTTATTACATATTGGCTGTCTAAACACAGTTACTCTATTTACCCATTTTATTACATATTGGCAATCTGAACACAGTTACTCTATTTACCCATTTTATTACATATTGGCTGTCTAAACACAGTTACTCTATTTTCCCATTTTATTACATATAGGCTGTCTGAACAGTTACTCTATTTACCCATTTATTACATATTGGCTGTCTGAACACAGTTACTCTATTTACCCATTTTATTATATATTGGCTGTCTGAACACAGTTACTCTATTTACCCATTTTATTATATATTGGCTGTCTGAACACAGTTACTCTATTTACCCATATTATTACATATTGGCTGTCTGAACACAGTTACTCTATTTATCCATTTTATTACATATTGGCTGTCTGAACACAGTTACTCTATTTACCCATTTTATTACATATTGGCTGTCTGAACACAGTTACTCTATTTACCCATTTTATTACATATTGGCTGTCTGAACACAGTTACTCTATTTACCCATTTTATTACATATTGGCTATCTGAACACAGTTACTCTATTTACCCATATTATTACATATTGGCTGTCTGAACACAGTTACTCTATTTACCCATTTTATTACATATTGGCTATCTGAACACAGTTACTCTATTTACCCATTTTATTACATATTGGCTGTCTGAACACAGTTACTCTATTTACCCATTTTATTACATATTGGCTATCTAAACACAGTTACTCTATTTACCCATTTTATTACATATTGGCTGTCTAAACACAGTTACTCTATTTACCCATTTTATTACATATTGGCAATCTGAACACAGTTACTCTATTTACCCATTTTATTACATATTGGCTGTCTAAACACAGTTACTCTATTTACCCATTTTATTACATATAGGCTGTCTGAACAGTTACTCTATTTACCAATTTATTACATATTGGCTGTCTGAACACAGTTACTCTATTTACCCATTTTATTATATATTGGCTGTCTGAACACAGTTACTCTATTTACCCATTTTATTATATATTGGCTGTCTGAACACAGTTACTCTATTTACCCATATTATTACATATTGGCTGTCTGAACACAGTTACTCTATTTATCCATTTTATTACATATTGGCTATCTGAACACAGTTACTCTATTTACCCATTTTATTACATATTGGCTGTCTGAACACAGTTACTCTATTTACCCATTTTATTACATATTGGCTGTCGGAACACAGTTACACTATTTATCCATTTTATTACATATTGGCTGTCTGAACACAGTTACTCTATTTACCCATTTTATTACATATTGGCTGTCTGAACACAGTTACTCTATTTACCCATTTTATTACATATTGGCTGTCGGAACACAGTTACACTATTTATCCATTTTATTACATATTGGCTGTCTGAACACAGTTACTCTATTTACCCATTTTATTACATATTGGCTGTCTGAACACAGTTACTCTATTTACCCATTTTATTACATATTGACTGTCTGAACAAAATTATACTATTTACCCATTTTAATACATATTGGCTATCTGAACACAGTTACTCTATTTACCCATTTTATTACATATTGGCTGTCTGAACACAGTTACTCTATTTACCCATTTTATTACATATTGGCTGTCTGAACACAGTTACTCTATTTACCCATTTTATTACATATTGGCTGTCTGAACATAGTTACTCTATTTACCCATTTTATTACATATTGGCTGTCTGAACACAGTTACTCTATTTACCCATTTTATTACATAATGGCTGTCTGAACACAGGTACTCTATTTACCCATTTTATTACATATTGGCTGTCTGAGCACAGTTACTCTATTTACTCATTTTATTACATATTGGCTGTCTGAACACAGTTACTCTATTTACCCATTTTATTACATATTGGCTATCTAAACACAGTTACTCTATTTACCCATTTTATTACATATTGGCTGTCTAAACACAGTTACTCTATTTACCCATTTTATTACATATTGGCAATCTGAACACAGTTACTCTATTTACCCATTTTATTACATATTGGCTGTCTAAACACAGTTACTCTATTTACCCATTTTATTACATATAGGCTGTCTGAACAGTTACTCTATTTACCCATTTATTACATATTGGCTGTCTGAACACAGTTACTCTATTTACCCATTTTATTATATATTGGCTGTCTGAACACAGTTACTCTATTTACCATTTTATTATATATTGGCTGTCTGAACACAGTTACTCTATTTACCCATATTATTACATATTGGCTGTCTGAACACTGTTACTCTATTTATCCATTTTATTACATATTGGCTGTCGGAACACAGTTACACTATTTATCCATTTTATTACATATTGGCTGTCTGAACACAGTTACTCTATTTACCCATTTTATTACATATTGGCTGTCTGAACACAGTTACTCTATTTACCCATTTTATTACATATTGGCTGTCTGAACAAAATTATACTATTTAACCATTTTATTACATATTGGCTATCTGAACACAGTTACTCTATTTACCCATTTTATTACATATTGGCTGTCTGAACACAGTTACTCTATTTACCCATTTTATTACATATTGGCTGTCTGAACACAGTTACTCTATTTACCCATTTTATTACATATTGGCTGTCTGAACACAGGTACTCTATTTACCCATTTCATTACATATTGGCTGTCTGAACACAGTTACTCTATTTACTCATTTTATTACATGTTGGCTGTCTGAACACAGTTACTCTATTTACCCATTTTATTACATATTGGCTATCTGAACACAGTTACTCTATTTACCCATGTTATTACATATTGGCTGTCTGAACACAGTTACTCTATTTACCCATTTTATTACATATTGGCTATCTGAACACAGTTACTCTATTTACCCATTTTATTACATATTGGCTGTCTGAACACAGTTACTCTATTTACCCATTTTATTACATATTGGCTGTCTGAACACAGTTACTCTATTTACCCATTTTATTACATATTGGCTGTCTGAACACAGGTACTCTATTTACTCATTTTATTAAATATTGGCTGTCTGAACAAAATTATACTATTTACCCATTTTATTACATAATGGCTGTCTGAACACAGCTACTCTATTTACCCATTTTATTACATATTGGCTATCTGAACACAGTTTCTCTATTCATCCATTTTATTACATATTGGCTGTCTGAACACAGATACTCTATTTACCCATTTTATTACATATTGACTGTCTGAACACAGTTACTCTATTTACCCATTTTATTACATATTGGCTATCTAAACACAGTTACTCTATTTACCCATTTTATTACATATTGGCTGTCTAAACACAGTTACTCTATTTACCCATTTTATTACATATTGGCTGTCTGAACACAGTTACTCTATTTACCCATATTATTACATATTGGCTGTCTGAACACAGTTACTCTATTTATCCATTTTATTACATATTGGCTGTCTGAACACAGTTACTCTATTTACCCATTTTATTACATATTGGCTGTCTGAACACAGTTACTCCATTTACCCATTTTATTACATATTGGCTGTCGGAACACAGTTACTCTATTTATCCATTTTATTACATATTGGCTGTCTGAACACAGTTACTCTATTTACCCATTTTATTACATATTGGCTGTCGGAACACAGTTACACTATTTATCCATTTTATTACATATTGGCTGTCTGAACACAGTTACTCTATTTACCCATTTTATTAAATATTGGCTGTCTGAACACAGTTACTCTATTTACCCATTTTATTACATATTGGCTGTCTGAGCAAAATTATACTATTTACCCATTTTAATACATATTGGCTATCTGAACACAGTTACTCTATTTACCCATTTTATTACATATTGGCTGTCTGAACACAGTTACTCTATTTACCCATTTTATTACATATTGGCTGTCTGAACACAGGTACTCTATTTACCCATTTTATTACATATTGGCTATCTGAACACAGTTACTCTATTTACCCATTTTATTACATATTGGCTGTCTGAACACAGTTACACTATTTACCCATTTTATTACATATTGGCTATCTAAACACAGTTACTCTATTTATCCATTTTATTACATATTGGCTGTCTAAACACAGTTACTCTATTTACCCATTTTATTACATATTGGCTGTCTGAACACAGTTACTCCATTTACCCATTTTATTACATATTGGCTGTCTGAACACAGTTACTCTATTTACCCATTTTATTAGATATTGGCTGTCTGAACACAGTTACTCTATTTACCCATTTTATTACATATTGGCTATCTGAACACAGTTACTCTATTTACCCATTTTATTACATATTGGCTGTCTGAACACAGTTACTCTATTTACCCATTTTATTACATATTGGCTGTCTGAACACAGTTACTCTATTTACTCATTTTATTACATGTTGGCCGTCTGAACACAGTTACTCTATTTACCCATTTTATTACATATTGGCAATCTGAACACAGTTACTCTATTTACCCATTTTATTACATATTGGCTGTCTGAACACAGTTACTCTATTTACCCATTTTATTACCTATTGGCTGTCTCAACACAGTTACTCTATTTACCCATTTGATTACATATTGGCTGTCTGAACACAGGTACTCTATTTACTCATTTTTATTAAATATTGGCTGTCTGAACAAAATTATACTATTTACCCATTTTATTACACAATGGCTGTCTGAACACAGTTACTCTATTTACCCATTTTATTACATATTGGCTATCTGAACACAGTTACTCTATTCATCCATTTTATTACATATTGGCTGTCTGAACACAGTTACTCTATTTACCCATTTTATTACATATTGACTGTCTGAACACAGTTACTCTATTTACCCATTTTATTACATATTGGCTATCTAAACACAGTTACTCTATTTACCCATTTTATTACATATTGGCTGTCTAAACACAGTTACTCTATTTACCCATTTTATTACATATTGGCTGTCTGAACACAGTTACTCTATTTACCCATATTATTACATATTGGCTGTCTGAACACAGTTACTCTATTTATCCATTTTATTACATATTGGCTGTCTGAACAGTTACTCTATTTACCCATTTATTACATATTGGCTGTCTGAACACAGTTACCTCTATTTACCCATTTTATTATATATTGGCTGTCTGAACACAGTTACTCTATTTACCCATATTATTATATATTGGCTGTCTGAACACAGTTACTCTATTTATCCATTTTATTACATATTGGCTGTCTGAACACAGTTACACTATTTACCCATTTTATTACATATTGGCTGTCTGAACACAGTTACTCTATTTACCCATTTTATTACATATTGGCTGTCTGAACAAAATTATACTATTTAACCATTTTATTACATATTGGCTATCTGAACACAGTTACTCTATTTATCCATTTTATTACATATTGGCTGTCTGAACACAGTTACTCTATTTACCCATTTTATTACATATTGGCTATCTGAACACAGTTACTCTATTCATCCATTTGATTACATATTGGCTGTCTGAATACAGTTACTCTATTTACCCATATTATTACATATTGGCTGTCTGAACACAGTTACTCTATTTATCCATGTTATTACATATTGGCTGTCTGAACACAGTTACTCTATTTACCCATTTTATTACATATTGGCTGTCTGAACACAGCTACTCCATTTACCCATTTTATTACATATAGGCTGTCGGAACAGTTACACTATTTATCCATTTTATTACATATTGGCTGTCTGAACACAGTTACTCTATTTACCCATTTTATTACATATTGGTTGTCTGAACACAGTTACTCTATTTACCCATATTATTACATATTGGCTGTCTGAACACAGTTACTCTATTTATCCATTTTATTACATATTGGCTGTCTGAACACAGTTACTCTATTTACCCATATTATTACATATTGGCTGTCTGAACACAGTTACTCTATTTATCCATTTTATTACATATTGGCTGTCTGAACACAGTTACTCTATTTACCCATTTTATTACATATTGGCTGTCTGAACACAGTTACTCTATTTACCCATTTTATTACATATTGGCTGTCTGAACAAAATTATACTATTTACCCATTTTATTACATAATGGCTGTCTGAACACAGTTACTCTATTTACCCATTTTATTACATATTGGCTATCTGAACACAGTTACTCTATTCATCCATTTGATTACATATTGGCTGTCTGAACACAGTTACTCTATTTACCCATTTTATTACATATTGACTGTCTGAACACAGTTACACTATTTACCCATTTTATTACATATTGGCTATCTAAACACAGTTACTCTATTTACCCATTTTATTACATATTGGCTGTCTAAACACAGTTACTCTATTTACCCATTTTATTACATATTGGCGGTCTGAACACAGTTACTCTATTTACCCATATTATTACATATTGGCTGTCTGAACACAGTTACTCTATTTATCCATTTTATTACATATTGGCTGTCTGAACACAGTTACTCTATTTACCCATTTTATTACATATTGGCTGTCTGAACACAGTTACTCTATTTACCCATGTTATTACATATTGGCTGTCTGAACACAGTTACTCTATTTACCCATGTTATTACATATTGGCTGTCTGAACACAGTTACTCTATTTACCCATTTTATTACATATTGGCTGTCTGAACACAGTTACTCTATTTACCCATTTTATTATATATTAGTTGTCTGAACACAGTTACTCTATTTACCCATATTATTACATATTGGCTGTCTGAACACAGTTACTCTATTTATCCATTTTATTACATATTGGCTGTCTGAACACAGTTACTCTATTTACCCATATTATTACATATTGGCTGTCTGAACACAGTTACTCTATTTATCCATTTTATTACATATTGGCTGTCTGAACACAGTTACTCTATTTATCCATATTATTACATATTGGCTGTCTGAACACAGTTACTCTATTTAACCATTTTATTACATATTGGCTATCTGAACACAGTTACTCTATTCATCCATTTTATTACATATTGGCTGTCTGAACACAGTTACTCTATTTACCCATTTTATTACATATTGACTGTCTGAACACAGTTACTCTATTTACCCATTTTATTACATATTGGTTATCTAAACACAGTTACTCTATTTACCCATTTTATTACATATTGGCTGTCTAAACACAGTTACTCTATTTACTCATTTTATTACATATTGACTGTCTGAACACAGTTACTCTATTTACCCATTTTATTACATATTGGCTGTCTAAACACAGTTACTCTATTTACCCATTTTATTACATTGGCTGTTTAAACACAGTTACTCTATTTACCCATTTTATTACATATTGACTGTCTGAACACAGTTACTCTATTTACCCATTTTATTACATATAGGCTGTCGGAACAGTTACACTATTTATCCATTTTATTACATATTGGCTGTCTGAACACAGTTACTCTATTTACCCATTTTATTACATATTGGTTGTCTGAACACAGTTACTCTATTTACCCATATTATTACATATTGGCTGTCTGAACACAGTTACTCTATTTATCCATTTTATTACATATTGGCTGTCTGAACACAGTTACTCTATTTACCCATATTATTACATATTGGCTGTCTGAACACAGTTACTCTATTTATCCATTTTATTACATATTGGCTGTCTGAACACAGTTACTCTATTTACCCATTTTATTACATATTGGCTGTCTGAACACAGTTACTCTATTTACCCATTTTATTACATATTGGCTGTCTGAACAAAATTATACTATTTACCCATTTTATTACATAATGGCTGTCTGAACACAGTTACTCTATTTACCCATTTTATTACATATTGGCTATCTGAACACAGTTACTCTATTCATCCATTTGATTACATATTGGCTGTCTGAACACAGTTACTCTATTTACCCATTTTATTACATATTGACTGTCTGAACACAGTTACACTATTTACCCATTTTATTACATATTGGCTATCTAAACACAGTTACTCTATTTACCCATTTTATTACATATTGGCTGTCTAAACACAGTTACTCTATTTACCCATTTTATTACATATTGGCGGTCTGAACACAGTTACTCTATTTACCCATATTATTACATATTGGCTGTCTGAACACAGTTACTCTATTTATCCATTTTATTACATATTGGCTGTCTGAACACAGTTACTCTATTTACCCATTTTATTACATATTGGCTGTCTGAACACAGTTACTCTATTTACCCATGTTATTACATATTGGCTG
The DNA here is from genome assembly GCA_963383655.1 of Bathymodiolus septemdierum. NCBI lineage: Eukaryota > Metazoa > Mollusca > Bivalvia > Mytilida > Modiolidae > Bathymodiolus > Bathymodiolus septemdierum. The sequence continues at coordinate 61,604,397 of OY726522.1, forward strand.
TCTGAACACAGTTACTCTATTTACCCATGTTATTACATATTGGCTGTCTGAACACAGTTACTCTATTTACCCATTTTATTACATATTGGCTGTCTGAACACAGTTACTCTATTTACCCATTTTATTATATATTAGTTGTCTGAACACAGTTACTCTATTTACCCATATTATTACATATTGGCTGTCTGAACACAGTTACTCTATTTATCCATTTTATTACATATTGGCTGTCTGAACACAGTTAATCTATTTACCCATATTATTACATATTGGCTGTCTGAACACAGTTACTCTATTTATCCATTTTATTACATATTGGCTGTCTGAACACAGTTACTCTATTTATCCATATTATTACATATTGGCTGTCTGAACACAGTTACTCTATTTAACCATTTTATTACATATTGGCTATCTGAACACAGTTACTCTATTCATCCATTTTATTACATATTGGCTGTCTGAACACAGTTACTCTATTTACCCATTTTATTACATATTGACTGTCTGAACACAGTTACTCTATTTACCCATTTTATTACATATTGGTTATCTAAACACAGTTACTCTATTTACCCATTTTATTACATATTGGCTGTCTAAACACAGTTACTCTATTTACTCATTTTATTACATATTGACTGTCTGAACACAGTTACTCTATTTACCCATTTTATTACATATTGACTGTCTGAACACAGTTACTCTATTTACCCATTTTATTACATATTGGCTGTCTGAACACAGTTACTCTATTTACCCATTTTATTACATATTGGCTATCTGAACACAGTTACACTATTTATCCATTTTATTACATATTGGCTGTCTGAACACAGTTACTCTATTTACCCATTTTATTACATATTGGCTGTCTGAACACAGTTACTCCATTTACCCATTTTATTACATATTGGCTGTCTGAACACAGTTACTCTATTTATCCATTTTATTACATATTGGCTGTCTGAACACAGTTACTCTATTTACCCATTTTATTACTTATTCATGAAGACAGGGATTATCATGTTCTTACATATTGTGTAATTGTGGTTTTAATTATATTTGGGAGTCGCAAACTTTTATTAATGAATTGTGGTTGAAACACTCGATTAAACAAAATCTCACCGATCAATATCTCCAAACGTGGTTTTCTTCAGTAAACGATTCTCCGAAGGCACTGAATTACAGAATATATAAAGATAATTTGGTTTTCGAAAACTACTTAAATATTTTAAATGATAAGGATAATTTGACATTAAGTAAATTTAGAACAACAAACCATAAGTTACCAGTCGAAAATGGTAGATGGAAAAACATAGCCAGTGAGAATAGAATATGTCCCTTATGTAATAATGGAGAAATTGGAGATGAATTTCATTATCTATTTAAATGTCAGTATTTCGGCAATCAAAGAAAAATTTATATAAAGAAAAATATTCGTATAAATCCAAACTATTAATGACATCAACTTCAAAAATAGAACTCCAAAAATTATGTCGTTTTGTCAGAATTATTAATAAAGGTGTGTCGACTCTCGGTTAACCTCTTGTTATGACCTGTCTGTATATATTGTAAATAGTGTACATATTTTCATATCTCTATACCTGTATGTATTATGGTTTAAGAGAAATAAAGAATCACATATACTAAGATATAATTAAGTAGTTAAAAAAACCCACTAATAAGGTAGTTTAACCAATTTTGTATCACAACCCAGTGTGTTTTCCTTTGATCTTTAGTATTTTCTAAATGAAGATAACCATACAGGAGGTGGAGTCAAGATAGCTATTTTTGGGGAAAGCATGTTCTATTTAGTGTGCTTTAACTGTGACCTAATTTTGATAGAACACAGATCTGAAAACGTTACGTTAAAATGCCGACGAGATGTTGTGTACCGGGTTGTGCCACCAGTGGTGGGCAAAATTTCCTACTAAAGTGTCGATTTACATATGAAATGGAGAGTTGCCATCAAAAGGTCGGATGAAAAGAAGGGCCTTTGGAAGCCAGGACCAAACGATGTGGTGTGTCACCAGCATTTCATTACGAGTGATTATAGGTAAATTTCAGAAAAAAAAAGTAGAAATATTTCTTCTTTTATTTCCTTCAAACAAGTTTTCTGTTGAATGCATGATTTTCGTGTCAAAAAGCCGAATTAATTAGGTGCGAGCAGAAAAAAAAAGGGGGGGGGGGGGGCTCGCATTATAAATATTTTTTTTGTATACATGCGTGGTTTCAGTTCAGAAGAGAGACAGATTTTATGCTCCTCTCCTGTCTGAAAGAAGAGATAATGTGACAACCATTTGATATCTTGAGGAGACCAGGAGGATTTTGAAAATAAATATTTGGTTCTTCTTAAGAGAAGAAAATAAATAATCAGACCAAAGGCATGTTGAAAATAAAAATGCAGACCATAGGTTTGCTTAGAAAAATTGTACATGTATATGAAAATGGAATTAAATCTTCGTGCGGTATTGTATATATATATATATATATAAAATATTAACTGTGCATCGAGACGTCACAAATGAAAATAATTTTTTTTTTTAAATCCTCCTTGCCTCCCCCAGATTTCCAGTCAAATTGTTCCCAAGTTAAAACAGTATTGTGTCAGTTCTCCCTAATACTTACATATTCGCCCCGAGTTCGTTTGCCCTTAAAGTGGGTCTGTTCACCCCGATAATTAAACAAGTATTTTAATGAACATAATGTATAATTTAATTTATATTGTAAAGAAGTATATAGATTTGAACGAGTGTGTGGTGAAAGAAGGGAGAGAGTATGTGCATGTATTGTTTATTGATTGTTGAACTGACTGTGACCTCAATAAATAAAATACTTACTATCTACATGTACTTGTTTTTTGCTATATTCTTGTATATAGTTGGGAAAAATCCAAAAGCCTTTGCCATTCCCATATTTGGTGAGTGAGTGATAGTTGTTTACTTCCAACTCAGCAATTTTTCAGCTATATCATGACGAGAACAAATCAATTTTCAATCAGATGATGTCCGCTTTGTTCTAGACCAACACGCCAAGTTGGATTTTTATAGTGCTAGCTCACTGAAACAACAGTCCGCGGGTAGACAGGTCGTTACACTAGGACAAATTTTTCTGATTCCGAGCCAACCAGTCTTTGGTCTTACTCCTTAATGCTGTGTGCTTAACGGAGAAGCAACAAATACTAATGTTATAGTCTGGTTTGATCAGACCGGAGTTCGAACCCATGATCTACCGCACTCGATGCGAGCACGCTAGCCATTATACCACCGATGCCTTTTAGGGCGAACGAACCCAGAACAAGTTTAACCTGGCCCATATCAAAATGACCTCAAAATATAAAAAAAAAAAAAACCAAACAAATCAGCCATGGATTAGAGATTTATTTATATATATATATATTCTAGAGACTTGAAACATTATGTATTAAATTAAAAAATCAGTCATATTATGATAAATTTATTCAAATATAATACAATGTCATTTATTCAACCTTTAACAACATAATTTAATATTACCACATTAAATAAACTAAACACGAATAAGAATCTAAAACAGCACAATTAACCATAATACATCTAATTAAAAATACAACATTAAACACAAATCAAATTCCTTTATAAAAGAAGGATTGATAATCCATATCAGTTATCTGCATTTCATTTTTAATAAATGTACATGTTTTATAACATCATGTTTTTCTATGGCCGATTAGACCTGTTACCATATAGAATGGTTGTCCTAATATAATGAAATTAAACATAAGGTTATGAGGTTGGAATCTAATTGAAATAGGTCTATATATATATACAATGTATATTAAAAAATAACTCAAAAAAGGATTTTAGGGGGTAAAGGCACATTTTTTTTTCTGTGAATGAGTGAATAAAAAATTGTTGAATTTTCTAATGATAATTAAATCATTGCAATACTTTAAAAATAATGTAGTACATGTCATGAAAAAAATGACACTGTGCAAGTAAAAAATTCTGACTAGTATGGTTATTCAATAGCCATGCTTCAAGTTAAATGTTAAGTCACTTAGTTTTGAGAAATTGAGCTAGGGATATTCAAGCTCATTGACACATTTGTTCTTTTATTTTGTATTATGCATGCTTTATAAATTCGTGTTGCTTTGTGGTTCTTTTTTTTAACTTTCAGGGAGGTCATGAATCGAGAAAAGATGGAGAGCTAGCATGGTGTTTAGATAAGTATAGACTGTATATACGAGTTTAATATAGTATAATTTATCTGTGTCATTTAGTATCAAGCAAGCTAATTTTTATTCTGAAATACTAAATTCTTAGAAAGAAAAACAATTGCAGCAAGCTATTTTTTTTTATGATATTAACTTTTAGACAAAATGTAAAGTTAGCAGACATACAAACAAATGCTATATTTGTTAATCAGTGGCACTCTTGTGAGCAGAATAATCATATAATAAATTTGTATACAATGATAACAATAATTTGATTTATAAGACATATATAACAAACACAGACAAATGACATGAATTAGTACAAGTAAACTGGGAATCAAAGTCCCTGAAGTAAAAAAAAAAAAAGGAAAGGAAGGCACACAAGGGATACAGTTCAATGCATTGGAAACTAAAATAATTGAAACTTGTATTATTTTGTTGGTGAACCAATTACAAGGGACAAGAACCAAGTGAAAATTATGAAAGAATTTGTTTGAGTTAAAATTAAAAAAAATCTAAATTTGGTTGATTTGATTTTTTGTGTTTTAACGCCACTTTCAGCAATATCATGGTGACCAGTTTTAGTGGTGGAAGAAGCCAGAGTATCCTCTAAATTTGGTTTTCAAGCAAGTAGGTGAAAAAAAATTAAAACAAAGACTGATATTGTAAAATATTATTGTTAACCTGGTAAGTTAACATGACAAAAAATATCATTATACAAGTCCTTCCTTATATTTTCAGATGAAAAATGTATATTAAAAAAAAATGCAGTACCTTCAGTGTTCTCTTTCTGTCAAAAAAATTGTGATGATGTTTTAAGTCCAAGGGCTTGTAGAATGCAGGCTAGAGTAAAAGCCACCGAGGAAATTATTCAACAATCGTTCGACCAAGGTATACAACAAGAAATTGAAATAATGTCTGATGATGTTTGTTGTATTACAAAAGAAGAAATAATTCCAACCGAAGAAGACAAGGAAGTTCAGTGTCAATTGATAGGTCGGTACTCAATTGAAACTTTTATACTAAACCCAAAAGCCATACAATTTTACACAGGATTCAAGTCTTTTGAACATTTCATGTTTTTGTTCAATTGTCTTGGTCCTGCTGCATATGATCTAAACTATAAATGTGTTAACCTAACACTGCAAGATCAGCTTTTTCTAACTTTGATAAAACTAAGATGTGCCAAGGAAGATATAGAACTTTCTTTACTTTTCCAGATATCAGAGTCAACAGTTTCTAGAATTTTCAACACATGGGTTAATTTTCTTCATTTCCAATTAAATGATTTAAACATTTGGCCTTCTAGGCAAGTAGTCGATGAGTGTATGCCGTCCGATTTCCATAAAAGGTTTCCTACTACAAGGGTTATTTTGGATGCGACAGAAATGCCTATACAGAAACCAAAAGACGTTAATATACAAAGCCTCACATGGTCGTCTTACAAACACAAGAATACTATTAAGACAATGGTTGGGTGTACTCCTAGAGGAGCAGTTTCTTTTGTTTCTGATTGTTATGGTGGATCAGTAAGTGATGGGCAAATCATTGAAGATTCAAATATCTTAAATAATTCAATGTTTGATTCCGGTGACAGCATTATGGCTGACCGTGGTATCATGGTCCAAGACCTGTTTGCTAACCTGAATGTGTGTGTTAATACGCCAACAATGCTCTAGGGCAAATCTCAACTTGAACCAGAGGAAATTATCAGGGATCGTCGGGTTGCATCTAAACGTATCCACATTGAGCGTGTAATAGGGCTGAGCAAAACATTCAAAATTTTAAGAACAGATCTATCAAACACCAAGCTTCAACTTGCAAACAGAATTGTAAATGTTTGTTTTCACCTTACAAATTTCAAAAATGTGATTGTTGATAAATTTGCTTAGATTAGTTGAATTTCTGTCATCAAGTGTTGATATGTATATGTGATAAAGTTTATCAATGACTTGTGACAGGTACATGGTTTTCTCCGGGTACTCTGAAATCCAATAGATGTGGATTGTTTGTTTTGCCAACAATTCCATTTCAGTTATAGCTTTTTACACTTCAGAAAATATAATTAACAGAGTTCGTATATATCATATGTTAATAAACATCTATAAAAAAATGTTTTGCACTTCAGTAAATATAATTAACATAGAGACCTAATAGGTAACTTTTTTAATAATGGATCAACAATTTTAAAATTATTTGTCAGAGTTCATATATATCATATATTAATAAATATCTAGAAAAAAATGTTGATTTTTAAGAATTTTTTTCTGGACATTTATAGAATTCAACTTTAAGATGGAAAAACTGTTGGTAACTTGGTAATAAAAAATATTCTTTAAAAGTTTACAAAGTTGATGCTATGTATGGTCTCGGATGTTTGGAGTAAAAAAGTTCTAGTTTAGGAACAAGACTTCCAAGGCAATAATCCTTATCAACTTCAATTTTTTGTACAAAAAGATCTACAAATGTGTAAACAACGAAGTAGCAAAAATTTTTCTCTGACAAAAAAAGCTGTCCTTGAATTTGGTCATAATATGAGCTTGATTTTTTTAATGCAACATTACCATTTCTTTCAAAACATAAAAATTTAAAGTGTTCCCCTGGTATTATTTTTTTCATTTTTTCCTCCATAGGAGCATTTCACTTCTACAAAGCATTCAGCATTTATAACTGCATCAGGTGTAGCACCTTGAAATGGAATTGTTGGCCAATGCTTTTTTCTCATACATTTTTCCATGTGATATAGCAGGTGTATTAATATTTTTTGGCTTAACTATGGTCTCGCAGAGTTTTTTAACATTTCGTCTTGATGTTAGACATATTTCACCAAACCGGGAAGCTGTTATTCTCCATTGCCTTTCATTATACCACACTTTATTTTCTGATTGGCCTCTGGTTTGTCTCTCTATGTATTTTGCTTCTTTGGCTGTGCACTACAATAAATCAAACATACTTTCAAAATAATTATAGATCCCACTTTAGTGGATTTTTTTTTTTTATTAAATTCTGCATTTTGATTCTTTTTAATACTGCAAGATATTTCTGTTGTTCCTACTGAGTATGATTGATTGATTGATTTTTGGTGTTTTAATGCCACTTACAACAATATTTCATCTATATCATGGCGACCAGTTTTAGTGGTGGAGGAAGCCGGAGAGAACCACCGACCATGGGCAAGCAACTGGTAAACTTTATCAGTAGCGGCTGCGAGTCGAGTGCACCCTTTTTTGAAATTTACAAAGTCCGGTGCGAGCCCACGCCGTGATAGGCTCGTATGAGTTGTTAGATCCAGCGACCTAACTCATTGAGTCACCCGGGCCCCCTACTGAGTATGTACTAAATATGTAATTCTGTTACATTTCTATGTATGGCCCCAGACAAAACAAGATGTGAATCCATCAACACCTGCTCAATCAAAAATGTCAGTTAAGGTGAAACACTATCATGGAAGGAAGAGAAACTTTAATATGCCAGTGAAGCTATCATATCCAGTCAATCTATCTCTATTTTATTTTTTTATATGGAACCGGTTACATGTAAAGTTATGGTAGGTGTAAATAACAAGAAGAGTGTTAACTTTGCATCTCTGCAGTGGAGATTTACACATTTTTTACCTTTAATTCCTGGTCAACCCAATATTCTGTATACATAAAAGGAAGGTAGTCATGATCTTGTTGTGCAGCCTGAAATATATATTGATACATTGTAGATAGAAATATTTAAAGTGTAAAAAATATCTGTCAGAACTAGTACTCGTCCAATTTTTGTCTACATATTTTGAGTTGTAGTAAAGTCTTTGTTTATTCAGGGGCCTTACATAGATTACTGAGCAGTGCTGGGAATCTTTCATTGTTGAATACAATTTTTTGATATGCGAGATTGTTATATATATCAAATCATATATAAATTATTCAAATATTCTTCATATACAATGTATTATACAATTATTGACTTTTGTTGAGGTTAATATATACCCATTACATACATAGTGTGGTTGTACAAGACTTTGTATCAGGTCGAGTCTTGTCGTGTGAACCAGTATCACTAAGAGTCGCGATACCACCACACCATGTATGTAATAAGTTTATCTAACATTTCAATAAAAACGAATTTTAAACAAATAGCAAGGGTTGAATTAAAATGTGTTCAATACTCTGAGGGAGACTACATTTTGTGTATGACGTCACATTATTTTTCCCGTTCATTCACCATCGTCAGGTTACTTACTGAGTTTTGTCTCACATTCCAATTGTATTAATTTAAATCATTCCAGAGGAGCATTTGGAACGTATATTAACCTCACATGACGATTAAACAGTATTCATAAAGTTCTATCAAGAAAAAATCTCATGTTTTTAGCCAATCAGATAAAAGAAATATTTACAGTCATATAATAAATGAGATTCCTATTTATGTTTGAACTTAACGGTGTTTGTATTCTTTGTTGCAAAAATAAAAGAAAAGTTTGTTTTATGAAACTGTTACAATACATACTTGTAAATCAGCACGAGGAAAAATGTATCGTAAAGCAAGGTCCTCAGAAGTGTTAGCACAATAGTTCACCATAGCAGTACGCACAAATCTGTATATCCCTCCATTTTCCTATATTTTTCTGGTCTTGGATCATCTAAAATGTTGTTCATTGCTTTTCTTTTAAATGAGAGGTTTTCAATTTTTACTGGTGCACCTGGTGGTAAAAGATGTATAAATAATCAGTTAAAATTGAAATGGTCGTTCAGACCTTTAACTACTAACAACACTAAAGTAAAACAAATTTGTCTATAACACAAATAAGGTAAAATTCAACAGAGGATAATCCATAATATCAAAAGGCAACACCTGGTAAAACTTGAAATCACAGTAATGATCCTGACTTGGTACAGGCATGTCAATTCAAAATAATTCATTACATGCATTTCACTTGCTTGCAGAAATTTTTGGAAACTTACAATTTAAAGAGCTAAAAATAAAATTAATGTGGCCTAAAACCAAAAATTGTTTGCCAAAAGAGGAGCCACATCATGGACCTCTCCCTGTTGTATGAAAGTTTATATAATTCAGGTTTATATACAAAAATGTACCTCTATAATATGATCTTGGTTGGTGAAAGGTCTGTAAGCCCTGTGTGCATGTTTTCTCCACTAGTATGTCACCTTTCTCAAAAAAACATTGAGCCATCAAAAGGACTGCTGCAATGTGTTTGCATGTGGCATGTGGGCCCTTTCCTGCTGGGCATTCACATTTTGAGTTGACAGGGCCACCAGATTGCTTCTCCAGTTTTATTTTGTAGTAGTAAGATACCTGAAAGATAAACAAAAATATAATTTGCTTGAGAATGAACAAAAGGACGTAACAGTTCATGTATTAATAGAAATTTATTTGGTTGTTTAAATTCAACCATTTGCATAGGAAGGATTTTTCATGAGGCAAAAATCATTCGTCTTACAATATACGAGATCAACCATTTATGTTTTCACCAATATATATACCGTAATGGAAACTTTTTTAAAAATGTTTTGTCATGAAATTACAAAATAATGAAGAATTAGCAAAGTGTGGCAAAAAAAAAATTGTGACTCCAGGGTAAAACGGTAAACCCAAATACTACAATTCAATACAGCTAATATATTTTATGACAATTGTCAGAATTAATGACCTGTTTTTTTAATTTTTTCTAGCTTGCAAACCAGTGATACTTTAGTACACAAAATGTTGAAGCAATAATTAACAATTCTATTAATTACTTGTTTTTTCATAGCTGCACCAACTATTCCACTCAAATAAAGTCCATCTCCAATCACCAACACTGAACATGCCATGACCTTTGATGCATCCAATAAAGCCTGACCTTTCTGTAGAGCCTTTAAATCTCCATTTAGCTGCTTATCTCCTGTAAGGTACCGAAAAGTTGTAACGATATAATCAAATTAAAAATAGTCCATGCATAGTACAGTTTTTCTCTAGGTTCAAATTTGTACATTTATTTTTTTTTAAATTAATTTTGTTTGCTTTTTGTGCACATATTTACATGGGCATATTCAAGTGATTTTTTTTTCTTGAGGAAAAACAAATATGCTTCAAGTGTTCCCATATATTGGGAGTCTTGTATTCCGCCACTGCTTAAAAATTTTCAGTGTTGACTAACGTCTCACATTTCTTTCTTTTTACATAAACCTTTCACAAAATCTGCATTCCTTCCTTTTATTTTTGTTAAATAAAGAACTCCCTTGAACTAGTTATAAGTAAAAATAGTTCACTTCAAAATTAAGTTCATTACAAACAAATCGATTCAGGTTTTTGATTCAAGAACAAATTTGAGAATTTTGAGTTTAATATATACATGTATCCCCAACTGAACTTGGTAACCCGATGGATATTACCTGCCATTCTGTATAAAAAATAACCATCTATCTGCTCTCTCGTCACTTTGGCAAAAACAAGTCGGTGGTCAGGGATCAGCTCTTTAAATCCTGCCTTTGGCCATTCCACATCAGATGCCTCTGGGATGGCAACAGATGGCTGCTGGAAATTTTGATTCCTGTCATATGCTGTCAACCTTTAACAAAAATATGCATAATTAAAGCTAATATCCCTATTTTATTTTGTATGCAAACAGTTACATGTAAAGTTATGTTAGGTATAAAAAAGAAGAGAGTTAACTTTGCATCTCTTGTCAGAATCAGGAAGATTACCATTACATTTTAATATTGTTAAATCTATGATACACTATTGTTATCGTTTAGAGAATCTAAACACAGTTTCCATTGTTTTACACAATGAAGGCAAAATATTGGTCCTCCTCTTTTGAAAAGTAAAACAAGATGATGAACTTAAATGAAGATATATTTACAGTTAATAAAAATAAGTTGGGCTTTATTTTAAACAAAACCTTTCACAAAAAATATTTAAATAATCGGTTTTGGTCTGGAAAATTATTAACATGTGATAAATATAATTATACAAGACAGAAAGAGATCAATTATTGACATCTATTTCATGCAAAGGGAAAACAATTTTAGCCTTATATAAGTTAAAAGAGGAGCAATTATTAAACATGTTAAACACTGAACATAAAGATATTTTATAAGTAACTTTATTTATGATCTTTTGCCTTAATACAATAATTATTGTATATAAATCTCACATTGTGTACATGCATGTTCCAATAAGTATCTATTAACTATTATTATATGCCATATTTGTTTATATTATTTAACTTTTAACCCATGTCACTGTAGTTTGAAGTTTATGTCTTTTCTATCAATAAAGTGACTCTTGTTTCTCTCTACCATGGCATGTAAATGATGTTGTTTTATTGTTTGAAACATTATGTTGCCCTTTTTTGACTTTGTGGCCCATTTAATTTGGAATAAAACATTATTCTATTTTATGCATGTCAGTTTAATATACATTATATTTTTGGAGGGGTGATATAAAAATTATGTCGAATTTTGAGTGAATTATTAAAAAAAATATCACTGGCCTGAACATTAGTGTTGACAATATTCTCAGTCATAAAAGTGGGCCGTCATTGCTGTACAATTTGCATTTTACAACACGTGGTTGGTTGGTTTATGCTGTTTAACACCACTTTCAACAATAATATCATGGAAGTCAGTTTTATTGGTGGAGGGAAATGGAGTACGTTACCAGAAAACCACTGACTTGTCACATAATCATTATGATGACATTATTAATGTTGTATCGTGTTTTCTGTGTGATTCGGCTAATGGGCGGACATGGGAAATGTTTTTGTTTAAAAAAAAACACAAAGAGGGGTTTAGTTATTACCTATCAACCAAATCTGCTTTTCTTCCTGTTGTTACGGCACATCTTGTAACCAGTTCTGCCTTTAGTTTCGGCACTGTCCATATATTGTACCACAGGCGCTTGTGTAGAGTCAAAAATATGCTCGCTATGTACCTAAAATACCACAAGGCCGGACTCACTCCTACTACCCCTGTCACTTCAATCGCTATTTCCCGTGTCAAAATGTCGATAGGACGCAAATCGCTTACTAATTTGCGTAGTTAAATGATTTTTCTTCAAGGAAAACCCGTTTTTTTATATCTTCCTACCATCTACACCCCCATACTGACTGATAATCCTCAGATTTTGTTGACAATGGACACCTAAGTGGCAGCAAAGCGAAAGTAGATCACGTGCGACATATTTCCGCCTTTCGGTTGTTCTCGAGTTTTATCATTGCCTTACGAAACATACCTGAGAAGTTCAGAAACAAAAGTTCGGGAAACGTAATTATATATCAGTATTGTTACTGTATAATTATGTTTTTTAAATACAATTGTTTCCTATGCTTTATTTTTAGTATTATTTGCATACCAAGAAGCACTGAAGTTTTCATTCATTTTGTCAGTCATATTTTGGCGCCTTGTAATGTTTCTAGTGTTTAGTAATTATATATGATAAAACCCGAGAACGACCGAAAGTCGGAACTATGTCGCACGTGACCTACTTTCGCTTTGCTGCCACTTAGGTGTCCATTGTCAACAAAATCTGAGAATTATCTGTCAGTATGGGGGTGTAGATGGTAGGAAGATATAAAAAACAAGTTTTCCTTGAAGAAAAATCATTTCACTACGCAAATTTGTAAGCGATTTGCGTCCTATCGAAATTTTGACAGAGGAAATAGCGATTGAAGTGACAGGGGTAGTAGGAGTGAGTCCGGCCTTGTGGTATTTTAGGTACATAGCGAGCATATTTTTGACTCTACACAAGCGCCTGTGATTGTACGCCATTTTCTATATAGTTTACACTGGTTTCAAACGTCTAAGCGATAATAAAACGCTCCGCTAACCACCGTTGGTACTCGAGCGACACCTGTTGAGTAAATTTGGGTGAATGGTCTCCATTAAACCTTTTTATCTCCAACATGGATATTTCTTCTTTTGTTAATAACTCGAGTTTAAAATGCGATCTGTTGGTAGTACTATGTTACTCCGAAGTAAATATTTGGTCTGTTTGTAGTACTCAGCTACTCCGAAGTAAAATTTTAATCCGTTTGTGGTATTCAGTTACTCCGAAGAGTACTCGATTACTCCGAAGTAAACATTTGGTCTGTCTGCAGTACTCAGTCACTCCAAGTAGTACCTAGTCACTCCGAAGTAAGAAATTGGTCCGTTTGTGGTTCTCGGTTACTCCGAGAAGTACCCAGTTACTCCAAAGTAAAACAATTGATCTGTGTGTATTATTCAGTTACTCCGAGTAGTACTCGAACACTCCGAAGTAAAAAATGGTATGTTTGTAGTACTCAGTTACTCTGAATATTTGTTCTGTTGTGTAGTACTCACTCCATGCAGATTTTTACACTTTAGAAAATATAATTAACATAGAGACCTAATGGGTAACTTTTTTAATAATAGACCAACAATTTTGAAATTAATTGTCAGAGTTCGTATATATCATATATTACTATACACATAGAAAAAACATTGTTGATTTGAAAACTGGATTTTTAAGAAATTTTTTCTGGACATTATAGAAGTCAAACAGACTATACTCCGAAGTAAAAATGTTGTCTGTTTGTAGTACTCAGTTACTCCGAGTAGTACTTATTCACTCTGGAGTAAAAAAATGGTCTGTGTGTAGTACTCAGTTACTCCGAGATAAAAAAGTAAAAAGCAATTGGTCTTAAACACTCAATTACTCCCAAGTAAAAAAAAAATGGTCTGTTTGTAGTACTCAGTTACTCTGAAGTAAACATTTGGTTTGTGTGTAGTACTCGGTTACTGTGAAATAAAATGTTGGTATGTTTGTTGTACTCAATTACTCCGAGTAGTACTCAGTTACTCCAAAGTAAAACATTGGTCTGTTTGTAGTACTCAGTTTCTCCGAAGTAAAAAGCTGGTATGTGTGTAGTACTCAGTTACTCCGAATAGTACTTAGTCACTCCGAAGTAAAACTTTGGTCTCTTTGTAGTACTCAGTTACTCCAAAGTAAAAAAAATGGTCTGTTTGTAGTACTCAGTTACTCCGAAGTAAACATGTTGTCTGTTTGTAGTCCTCAGTTACTTCAAGGTAAACAATTGGCATGTGTGTAGTACTCAGTTAATCCGAGTAGTACTCATAAAAATATACCCCAAAACATGTAATAATGAACGATAATGTCAATAACACCATGATTTATTCTTTTATGTACAACTATAGAAGGTTGTGTTCCTAATGCGTTATACATAAAACAACATTGGTGCCACATTACTAAACTCGCAAAATATCCCAGCTTGGGTCAATATACCCTCAGGTGGTTGATGTGATAGATTTAATTTGGGCTATACATTAAAAAGAAACTGAAATTCATACGCTAGATTGTTCAAGGGAACCTATACTAGATTTGGTTACATATTCGCTAACGTAATGACGAACCACCTATTTCACTATATAAAGACAGCATTGGTTGCATAGATAATTAAATGAAAAACAACAAATAAAATATTGCAGGAACAGTTCCAAAATTCAGTAGAAAAATCGCATAAAGAGGCAAAATAGTTGTTGATCCAACTACCATATGATCATAGGAACAACGCCCCCCTCCCTCCCCCCTAATAAAGGAGACGATCTGGATACAAAAGCGAAAAATGCATGTAAAAAGTGTGAACAAAATATAAAAAACACAAAAATTAGTCGGAGTTGACATATTCTTTGAAGTTCAAGCAGGCCCTATGAGAGGGGGGTTCAGCCGGTACATCGGTTCGGGGCCCGGAGATCCAAGAAGGGGCCCGTGAATCTCTGAAGGGCCCACAACCTTAACCATAGACGTTTTATTTTGAATTTATATTTTTGGGGGGCATTTTCAACTATTCTTAGTTTATTTAGATAAATAATTATGAAAAATTCACTTAGTACTTTGTCACTGCTTTGTATAAACTTTTGTGACATGCCATAACCTGGTATGTAAATAATTTGTACTGTATTGTAAATAATAAAATTATATTTTTTAATTTGTTATCATTCAACTGAGTCTTTACAATTATAGTTGAAATATAAAACTTTGAAATAATGAAAAGAAAGGAAGAAAACAGAAGTGTCATTGAACCCAGCTGTACCTTTTTCAAACCGAGCAAAATAAATTTTCTACCGAGTAACCGGGTACTCGATCGGAAACCTGACCGAGTAACCGGTTATAAGGTTTTAATCGATTTGACATCCCTAGACTATAAAGTATATGTTATCTGGACATTCTGCTGCACAGCAAATAAAGCATATGTGGAAATTAACCAGTGGCTTTATTGGATCTCAAATCCTCAAATTCCCCGGGGCCCCAAAGCAGTCTTGTTCTCTTAAATATAGACATATTTTATTATCTAAATAATGACATAAGGATTAGACACAAGATTTTCAACTTAGTATTGCCTTTTCCATATACATACAATATACAATATGATAAGCATCATTATTACATTATTTCTCTAAAACTTTCACATGAAGACATGAAACAAAAAATGTAGCAATAAAGCAGAATGCAACAATGGAATACCATTAAAGGTAACCAATCAAACAGACCCTAGTATAAAAAAAAAAGAAGAAAACTGGGACATAGACAGTAGCAGTGTTGTTAGTTATTGGATTAATAATACATTATTTCGCCAAATGTAAGTACTTTTAGTTCACTTTGTGTATAATGATATGGTATTAAAGATGAGTTATCCATTGTCGCATACTGTTGTAAACAAAAAGAAGAAAAAAAGAAAAGAAAAAAAGAACAATAGAAATAAACTTTCGAGGTCAGTCGCGAACGGTAAACAATATAAACATCAGAACACATTATCATACAGTAGTCAATTTATTGTGAAACGACCTGTGTCTTGAATGAATTTTTGAACTTGTAAGAACATTTTTGTATTTTTTTTCGTCGTTGAGAATTTCATTGCCAAATAATAGAGTAAGCTCATCTATTGGTAAAACATTACTAATTTCTCGAATTCCTATAAGAAAAATATTTCTTTGAACAATATAATTTTTACAATGTAATAAAAAATGTTTTGCAGTTTCATCCGATTTTCCACATGAACATAATGCATTCGGAATCAAATTAGCACGATATAAATCACTATTTAATGCACTACATCTATTTCTTAGCCTACTTTGCAAAACATTCAAGTATCTGTCACCTGACGAAAAGTAACAATCTTACAAAGGGAAAGTCAAAACTCATAATTATATAAACAGACAAAATCAGTCAACAACCGGAAAACTGTGAAAACAAACTGTGAAAAAGGTCGGAACTTCTCGAATATTTAAATCAAGGGTATTCCAGGTCTTAATAGTCGACGGAAAGAATGAGTTTTGGTATCATGATAGTCTGTTTGCTGGTTGACTTATATTGTGACGATTTCGTAGATTATAGTTATTTGATTCGGCAACTGTTGGGGGTATCAACTCTGATAAATATTCTGGTGCTTCATTATTTATGATTTTATAAAAATAAGTTAAGTTTTTTAGCTTCCCGTCTTTTCCCACCCAGTTTCACAATAAATAGAATCTAAGCTAGCATATGAAGTAAGCCCTGTTACTATTCGAGCAGCTTCAGTTTGTACTTTTTCCAATCTATCAGAGTTGACAGCTCCACAATTATCCCACACTTCAGATCCATATTCTAATATAGGTCTAATAAATGTAATATAGATATTTCCAGATATTGCCTATTAAGTTTAAATTTTAATTTTCTCAAAATATTGAATTGTTTTGAAGCTCTTTCAATTATGGTATTAATATGCTTAGTCCACTTACAATCACAACTAAAAATTACTCCTAAATGTTTGTGAGTGTTTACTGTTTGAATAAGTGTACTATTAAATTCAAAAGTCAAGTCGTGCTGCTGATTATTAGCACTGAAAACCATAAAGGGAATGACCATTTAACTTGAAAGGGGGGGGGGGGGGGGCGGAGTTTTTGTGATATAACCTAATGTTGAATTCTGGAAAAAAAATTCGCGCTTCGCCCGGCAAAAAAATTAAATATTCTAACTCTTGTGTTGTCCGAATAAAAATTTCTGAACGAAACAAAAAAACATAACCATAACCCCCCTTCAAGTTAAATGGTCGGTCCCTAATTTCAGTCTTACTTGGGTTAAATTTTACAAGCCATCTTTTTGACCATTCTTGAATATATTTGAGATCAATATTTATCATGTTTTTCAGTGTAGTTTCATCATGCGCGGTATGTCCAATTGACGTGTCATCAGAAAACAGTCTACCAAGACCTAGCATGTCATCCGCTATATCATTTATAAATATAGGAAATAACAAGGGTTCCAATACTGACCCCTGGGGCACACCAGCCTTGAGCTCTCCAACACTAGAAATTGCATCTTTAATAATAACTCTTTGACATCTATTACTTAAGTACTAAAACGATGTACAAATGCTAAAAAATCTAATGTAGAAATCCCGTTGACTGACTGAATTGTATGAATATTTCAAAAATATCAATTCTTCTAATGAAGAATATGAACAAAGCAATGATATCAATAAAATATACAATTTGGTTTGGAAATTTCAAATCGTATACTTAATTGTAGCATTACTGATACCGAAATCGAAAATGTTGTTCGTAACCTACCAAACAATAAAGTAGTTGGTACAGATTGTATACGAAATGAATATTTAAAAAGTACCCTTCATTTACTACTCCCAAGTTATGTTAAAATTTTCAATATCATTTTTGATACTGGTATATTCCCAGAAAGCTGGACATTAGGCGTTATTCAACCCGTGTACAAAAACAAGGGTGACTCAAAAGACCCATCAAATTATAGGCCAATTAGTATACTTAGCTGCTTCAGCAAAGTTTTTACAAGTATGTTAAATAATCGATTAAACTGTGGAGGTGTTCCTAAAGAAAGTATGGAAGGTGTGATTTTCACTTGGCTGATAATTTTGTGATTTTGACGTAAATATAACTTTCTCATAGATCAAATTTGGAAGCTGAATTCAGATATGTATTTGGGTCCTGATCCCCGACTTAGTTTTATCATCACACTTTTAATTTTGAAGTTTTGAACGCCAACCCGGACACCTGAAACCCTTTGTTTGAAGTTGTGTATTGAAGCATATTCATGCATGCATGCATGAATGCGTAAGTGAACGAACTGTGAGAGTGTTATTGAGGGCCTATAGACCTTTTTATTCTTAAAAACATGGGCGCGGCCATTATCGACTTCCGAGTGTGTCCGCCATTAGTAAAGAGTAAAAATCTTATGTTCTCGGGGTTTATCGATACGCTAATGTATGGTTTCTCTAGTACAGGTGTCGCAATATACTGTTATTTCGGCTTGAAATTCAATGATAACACCTGCTGTGAAGTGATTTGTAAACGGAGATATAATGATAATGATATAATAATGATAACAAATAAATTACCCGGTATGTATTTTTTTTTAATTACCGTTATTTTCCCCATACAAAATCAGTATAAATCCTACTTGATAAAAAAACTGCATGCACTTTTTGGGGTTTTTTTTGTTGCTTTTCAAGCATAAGAAAAAAGGGATAATCAAATTAATATTTTGTATGAAATTAAAAAGTAAATATATAAATTATAATATACGCCTTTTGAAATTATTACTATACGATTTAAAGTGAAGTAATAATGATAAAAAGTGTGCCTAACTTATAAGAAAGAACTTAACTTTTAATGTGACTAAAATCTTAAGGTGCATTTTTCAATTCTGTTTTATTTTATTTATTTTTTGTTTGTTAAATTGTAAAACAAATTAAAACTTTTTGTCGGTTAATTTCTTTATAGGGATCTGTAGTGAAGATGAAAAGGAATTTAAGTTTTCTCAAATTAAAACATCTGAATATCTGAATTTCTTTATCTGAAAAAACAAGTTTCATGAGGAACCTAATATAACTATTTGCTCCCAGGTTTCAAATACGTGAACGGGACGGGCATTTTTCACCCCATTTGTCTTCTTTTTTAAATTTCTTTGCTAGGATTTCATAGTTTTATATTGATTTATTCTTTAATTGTATATGTTTTTGAAGATTAATTAAAATTTAATATTGACGTGTTAAGGAAGTGGTAGTGCTTTCTAGACTTATAGTCTGCTGCAGGTCGACCGTGTCAACAGCGATGCGATGCTTCCCGGGTTTGTCACTTAGGGGAATAGACAGTCGTGTCATTTTGCAACAAATTGGTGCTAAATTCATATTGTAGAAAGATAACTATCATTATAACTGATAGTTAACTGTGTATTGCATAACAAGTTATAGCAAAGACATCACTAAAACACAAAAAATTACTTTATGTATTGGGTTGATTCTTAAATATATGTGATTTGCAATATGACAGTTAAACTCTACCCCCTTCCCACAAAGGGTTAAAAATGATAAAATTATATATAATTGAATTATAATGACAAAAAACTAAAAGAAAAAAAAATCGCCGAATTGTGTTGCAGGACATCATGTCGTTCATTTTTACTTCTTACAGAATCAAGATTTATTTCAAGATTTATCTACAGAAATGTGATACCTCTTTGTAAATTGTTAATTATTTTATGCGGCTTCTACATGAAAAACAATAATTCTTACACTGCTCACTTTGTTCCCGTTTCCTTTGTTTATAGTATTTAAACTTTCATTTAAGACAAATTTAACTCAGTTTTTTTCTATGTTATCCTCTATCGCATACGGAAGGAACAATATTCCTCCACATATTTTCTACTCTATCATTGTGCAAATGATTGATTTTATGGTCAATTGCATAAATGCTCCCTACATCATAAAAATATGGGACTTTGTGGCTTTGTGAAGTGAAGACAATATTCGAAGTGAACTTAGTTCTTTTGTACAAAATTTAGTAAAAAATGTGTGTTGAGGGTTTCCATACCGACCGTTTTTTGTGTGGTTTTTTTTTGCGTACCCTGTTTTGTATTGAAATTCTGCCACATAAGCAGGGTTAAAATCTGAATAGCTACAGATCGATCTGTTAGCCCACATCTGGCAACATTTCTAATTATAATTATTTCGACAGTTTACTATTGCACAGTTTTAACCAGAACCACGGGAATAAGCCATAAAATATCAACTGAAGCGTGTTTATCTAATCCAATTATGAATACTGATTAATCGTAACTAGTGTAAACAACCGATTGTTACACTTTCTTAATGGCGGACGATAGTAACGCCACCTAGCGTCCACGAACGATAACTAAGTAATCACCGATTTCTGAAAACGTCTATGCGAGGCGCCTTAAAAATGCCACATAATAGAGGGAATAGTGGAAACAAGGACAAACAGAAACAAACGTCTGAAGTATTAAATGAAAGTAGAGAAGCTCTTTATGGTACAGATAGGCCAAATGATTCGCTTTCTAATAGTATGTTTTTCCAATTTATGACCAAACTTGATGACAGATTTAAAACAATAGAAACTAATGTAACAAAGTCAGTGGGTGAATTAGACGATATAAAAAATGACAGTACGATCAATTTCTGGTACTGTAACAACTGTTCAAAATAAAGTCAAGGAACTCAGTAAGAAATATGTCGATCTCGAAACACATACACAAGGCATGAGTAACATTTTTGATAACGTACGAAGTGAATGTTCAGATAACAGCAAAGCTATTAAGGAACTTGATCAAGACAATATTAGTATTTGCACACACATGGAGTCACTGGCGGAAGATCTGAAAGCTTTTAAATTAGAACGGGATGAAATGAAAAGCACACTGCTGGATTTAAGATGTCGTTCAATGAAGAACAACCTGGTATTCACAGGATTAAGGGAAACCGCAGGTGAGGAAACGGAAGCTAAATTGAGGAACTTTTTAAGATGTGAGCTCAATATTGATTACTACATTGAGCTTGGTAATGTGCACCGTTTCGGATCCCGCCAGAATAACAAAAACGGGACTGGAATAAAACCTCGCCCTATAGTAGCTCGCTTCTTATACTATAACGAATGTGCGAAGCGGCTAATGGGGAAGCCATACGGAATAAACCAGCAATTCCCGGCAGAGATTGAAAACCGTAGACGGTCGTTGTATCCGGTAATGAAAGAGGCAAAAAACAGAGGAAAACTGGTAAAACTTGTACGGGATAGACTTTTTATCATTTTATCTTTTGTCATTGAACTGTTGTGGTTTAAAATCGAAACTAAATTATCCAGAATTTCATGAGTTTGTTAATACATTTGATATTCTTTGCTTTGTGGAATCAAAAACTGACGATTTAGATGAATTTGATTTACCGGGATTTTTGATAAAGATGAAAAATCGTAAAAGTTTTTCAAATAGAAAATCAAGGGGAATTGTATTGGGTTTTAAGAAAGAATATGATAGTTTTATACATCATATTCCTACTGATAGTTCGTATGTATTCTGGTTTAGAATATCTAGAGAGCTACTTGGGTTAGATGAGGATGTTGTTTGTGGTATAGTTTATATTCCACCGGAGTATACGGTTTATTCCTCTGTAGACGCGTTTAGTGAATTAGAAAATGAATATTTGACTTTGCGGAGGAATTATAAATATATATTTGTAAATGGGGGTTTTAATAGCAGAACAGCGAAAGACCCTGATGTCATCCATTCTGCAATTGTTGGTGATTTTAACGCAAAGACCGGTACTCTAAATGATTTCATTATACCTGATGAAACGTTATTAGATTTATTTAATTTAAATAGTGATGACGATGTTTTGTCATATATGTTAGATTATGAAAATTTGGAAAATCAGGGTGTTCCATTATCTAGAGTATCTCAGTGTAGCTGTCAACCAAATAACTATGGGTTTAAATTATTATATTTATGTAAAAAACTTAATATATACATCGCAAATTCTCGCATAGGCCTGGATAAAGGAATCGGAAAAAGAACTTGCAAAAACACAAGTGTCGTAGACTATTTTGTGATGTCGTCAAAATTGTTTTCCTTAGTGAAAGAATTCGAAATACAAGATTTCGATCCTTTGCTGTCAGATGTACATAACCCAATACACATCACTTTGTAATCGTCTGTCACTCCAAACATAAATAACAGTAACACGTCACAACACCCGACAAAAACACAATGGTTCGATAACAAAAGAAATGAATTCTCAATACAGTTCACAACAGTCAAGGTCTGCTAACCACAATTATAAATGATTTGGAAAATATACAAGCACGTGATCGCTGTACGCAACACGAGATTGTACACACCACTTCTTTTTCATTTCATATGGGAATTCCTCCAAATTTGTCATGCTTGCTTATTGCCATATGAAGATTTGCATATGTTAAGGAAATGTGATTGGACATTTTGTGAAGTGTCAGGGTTAGTCAAACATTCACAAACAAACCATTTAAATCAAAACTAAAACCGAACTCGAAACCCTGGTACACCAAAAAATGTTATGAATCTAGGAAAAAAATTCACAAAGCAAGAAAACTTTACAATCGTTTTAAAAACGAGATAAACAAAAACCAGTTACTGGATTGCAGCAAACAATATAAACACAACAAACAAGGCATACAATGATTATCAATTACAATTAGAAAATAAACTGAGAAATACCTCCAAATATAACGGAAAAGATTTTTGGAAAATTTTGAACAGGTTTGCAAAAAATAAAAAGGATGATCAATCTAATATATCCATAGAAACACTGTATGACTATTTTAAAAATCTAAATACAAATATTGATAATGATAATAACAATATTGATATAGAGATATTAATATTGATAATCTTTCTCCAGAGATTGAGGAAATTTTAAATTCTCCCATAATAGCAGATGAAATAAAGTCAGTTGTACAAAAATTAAAGAATGGTAAGTCTGCTGGCAGTGATAATATACTCAAGGAATACATTAAATATACACTAGATGATATGTTGGCAATATATGGTTTATTATTTAATGTTATTTTAGACAAAGGTATTATACCAGAGAGCTGGACTGAAGGTATTATGATCCCTATATACAAAAATAAAGGTTCCAAGTTAGACCCAGCTTCCTATAGAGGAATAACACTTAATTCTTGTCTTAGTAAAACAGTTACTGCCGTCCTAAACAATAGATTAAATAAATTTGCAGATGAGGTCGAGCTAATTTCGGGGGCACAGGCTGAATTTAGAAGTGGGTTTTCTCAACTGTAGACAATATTTTTGTTTTACACTCTCTAATAGCGATATATTTTTCTTTTGGAAACAAACTGTATTGTTCTTTCGTTGATTTCAAAAGTGCATTCGACACAGTTTGGCGATTAGGATTGTGGCAAAAACTACAAAAATCAAATATACAGGGTAATATTTTTAAAGTTATATATAATATGTATCAAAATATCAAAACATGTATACGAAAAGGAGAAGAATGTTCTGTATTTTTTAATAGTGAGGTAGGGGTGAAACAAGGGGAAAATATGTGTCCTTTTCTGTTCTCATTGTTTTTGAACGACTTGGAAACCTTTTTCTTGGAAAATAATATCAGTGATCTTGAACAAATATCTAAAAAATGTCAAGACACAATTGCATGTTATTTAAAAATATTTATAATACTTTATGCAGATGACACTGTAATTTTATCTG
This sequence comes from Bathymodiolus septemdierum, assembly GCA_963383655.1. Taxonomy (NCBI): domain Eukaryota; kingdom Metazoa; phylum Mollusca; class Bivalvia; order Mytilida; family Modiolidae; genus Bathymodiolus; species Bathymodiolus septemdierum. The sequence continues at coordinate 61,628,128 of OY726522.1, forward strand.
AATGACAGAAAGCCTTCAAGAGGCAATATCAGCTTTTGAAGAGTATTGTAACATTTGGAAACTCACTGTAAATACGAATAAGACAAAAATTGTAGTGTTTAGCAAAAAGAAATATAAAACTAATGTTTTTAAAATATATGGTCAGGCTATAGATTTACTCATACCTAGGGGTTATATTTAATTATAATGGACATTTTTGTACAGCTCGAAAGAAATTGTTAGATCAGGCAAATAAAGCATTATATGCTTTATACAAAAAAATAAGAAACTGAGCCATCCCCATTGACTTACAATTAAAGCTATTTGACTCACTTATTACTCCAATTTTAGTTTACTCTTGTTAAGTATGGGGATTTGAAAATAAACAGGGCATAGAAAAAATGCACTTGCAATATTGTAAAAGAATTCTAAACTTAAGAAGCAGTACACCAAATTTCATGGTCTACGGTGAAATTGGCCGTTTTCCTGTTGAAATTATTATTAAGTTGAGAATGGCTACATTTTGGAATAAAATGTTATGTAATAATAATAAACTTTCCAGTATCATGTATAGACTTATGTTCAAACTTCATCAAAGTAATCCCATACATTTTAAATGGATTACATACGTCAAATCAATCTTTGATGAGTGTGGACTTAGTTTCATTTGGAATGATCAGATACATATGAATAGAAATGTATTAAAGTCTGTTCTAAAACAAAAGTTGTTAGACCAGTATATTCAGCATTGGTTTCAACAGATTAATAGTTCTTCACGAGGTGAATTTTATGGTATTTTCAAAACCGAATTTAAGCTAGAACCTTATCTTATTAGGTTACACCCATCTGATAGAATATATATGTGTAAACTGAGATGCTCGAATTTGAAACGTCCTATCGAAACTGGATGTTGGGCAAATATTCTGAAACAAAACAGGAAATGTCATTTATGTAACCTAGAAATTGGAAATGAATTTCATTATTTATTTATTTGTTCATATCCACAAATTAATGAACTACGAACAAAAATTATCCCGGTGTCCTATAATTATTAGCTACCATAATTATTAGCTACTTTTTGACGTTCGGAACTAGATTTTCGTAAACCACAAAAGTGTTCCAAATGATAGCCATGAAAATTAGCTACCTTAATAATACATTAAAAGTACTATGCCAGTTATTCCCCTTTTACCATGTTTTGATAGATTCTTGGTAATTAGTATTTTTGAACGAAAAAAGGGGGGTGGATGTAGGCGAGGAAATCAATTTAATTAGATAGATTTATCCAAGAAATGGATAGCAAACTCCTATTTATTCATTTACACCAAGGATTTATATATATATATATATATATATATATATATATATTAAAAAGTCAAATGAAATTCGTATGCTGGTACATATAAAAGAAATTATTAAAAAAAGAACAAAACGGATTTTTCACAACATTCTTGTACTAACGTTTTCACTGCTGTTGCAGATCTTCAGGTACAATGTTTATAAGTGTATATATATGACGTTAACAATAGTGTGACGTTAACAATATAAAGGGAGACTGTGATGTTACGTATTCGCGGTAAAATATATTACCTATAAAATTAATGAACATCTTTAAAGTTGTTATAAGATTAATAAAAATCTTTAAAGTCATTGTAAGATTAACGAAAATCTTTAAAGTCATTTATCATTTAACGAAGGTTTAAGAATATTAATTAATAAAGTTTCTTTTCTTCTTCTTAAAAAATCACCCTCCGTATTAACTTTATACAGCGGGAATATTTTGAAATGTCCTCCAGAACAATCATGGAAATGTTCATTAGCTCTTATTACAGTAAGGTCCTGGTGCCTTGTTTGTTGTCTGTGAACAGTCATTCGAGTCCGCAATTCAGTTTTGGTTTCACCTACATAGAATTCTCCACAATTTGAACAGAAGCAAAATAGAAATGCCGTTTTTAGACGTTTTAATTCGTATATCAACAAATAACAACATAATAACGGACATTTTCTCGAAAGATACTGACACCCATATGTATCTTAATTTCAGATCCAGTCACCCGAAACATATTAAAATAAACATTCCGTTTAATTTGGCTTCGAGAATTATAACGATCACAAACACAGAGGAGTTGAGAGATACGCGACTACGAGAACTTAGATTGTATTTGAAAAATCAACAATATCCGGAGGAAATAGTTGAACATGGTATACAGAAAGCGTTGGAAAAAGGACCGATACATACGGAACTGCGGGAACAAGTACATGTAACCTTAAATCAAAATAATATAATTCCGTTTGTAACTACTTATAATCCAAGGGATTACAATATTTTCCATTTTATGAAACAAATTGAATTTAACTTAAACAGTAGCGAACGTATGAAAAATGTATTGCATAAAAAGAAGATTATAAACAGCAAAAGGCAGCCGAAAAATCTGAAAGGCTTCTTGTCATCATCAAAATTTGATTTTCATGAATCATTACCATCTGTTAAGAAATGTACCGACAAGAGATGTATGACATGTCCTAGCTTAATAGAAGGAACCTCGTTTACATTTAAGAATGGACGGACTTTTACAGTTATGCAAGATATATCATGCAAAACTAAGAATCTTGTATACGCAATTATTTGCTCTAATTGTGGAGAATTCTATGTAGGTGAAACCAAAACTGAATTGCAGACTCGAATGACTGTTCACAGACAACAAACAAGGCACCAGGACCTTACTGTAATAAGAGCTAATGAACATTTCCATGATTGTTCTGGAGGACATTTCAAAATATTCCCGCTGTATAAAGTTAATACGGAGGGTGATTTTTTAAGAAGAAGAAAAGAAACTTTATTAATTAATATTCTTAAACCTTCGTTAAATGATAAATGACTTTAAAGATTTTCGTTAATCTTACAATGACTTTAAAGATTTTTATTAATCTTATAACAACTTTAAAGATGTTCATTAATTTTATAGGTAATATATTTTACCGCGAATACGTAACATCACAGTCTCCCTTTATATTATTAACGTCACACTATTGTTAACGTCATATATATACACTTATAAACATTGTACCTGAAGATCTGCAACAGCAGTGAAAACGTTAGTACAAGAATGTTGTGAAAAATCCGTTTTGTTCTTTTTTTAATAATTTCTTTTATATATATATATATATATATATATATTATATATATATATATAAATCCTTGTTTACATGGAGCAAAATCTGGATGAAAATAAGTTATTTCGATATAAAATATATGATTGATTGATTGATTGATTGGTTGATGTTTAACGTCCAGCGAGCAATTTTTCAGCTATATTCAGGACGAGAACATTTAAAAATTTAAACGCCACGGGACTCGAAACAAGGAAAGGTGTATGGGTAGGGACGAATAATTTAGCCAGTGCAACAGGTCTCATCATGAGCATACTGGGTTCTTTAACGTGCGAAGAGGATGGCAATCTCTCAACACGGGACCTCGGTTTTATTTACGTCTCGACCGAAGGACGGATTGGTTGTGAATTTATACATCCCGCACAACCGACGGGCGCCCCTTCAAGCCGAAGAAGCTCTCGGTCCCATTTCTATACACCGGCGTTCCCGCGGGGTTATATATATATATAATATAAATAAATTAAAGTCTAATAATATTTTTTAAAAAATTATATATTTATAGTGACATGAACAAGTTTCTATATATCAATCACCATATTATTTATCTGTACATAATGCATTTTCTGCTTTGCATATATACAAAAATGTGTATATCTATTCCATTTATATGTGTATTATCATAATGTGTAATATTGAATTAATTAATAAACTATGTTTATACTATATCTATTCCAAAGAAATAAGACGCTTAGTTATAACAAGCAATAACGCTCCTGTGGTGAAATAGTTACGAGTACTCGCATCATGTGCGGTAGATCGTGGTTTCGATCAACGATCTGATCAAACCAAAAACTATACAATTTATATTGGCACATGGCGTAAAAGAATAAAGGCAAAGACTAGTCAGCATAATTTCCTCATTACATGGGATAGAAGTCGTGAAGTTTTCCATGAATATAAGTTACCTTGCATCTGTCCAGTGTATGACATAGGTTTCAAAGTGTTATCCATGAAAATAAACTACCTTGCACCGTTCAAACATGAGCACAAGCATCTGAAGCTTGTCCATGAAAATTAGCTACTCGACCTTTCTTCATTGCATGGAATAGGAGTCATGACGTGTTCCATGAAAATAAACTACCTGGCACCATTCAAACATAAGTATAAGCAACAGAAGTTTGCCCATGGAAATTAGCTACCTCGCATTCCTTCGTTTCATGGTTCATGAAAATTAGCTACCTGCCCATGAAAATTAGCTACCTCGCATTCCTTCGTTACATTGGATAGGAGTCATCTGGTGCCATTTAAACATAAGCATAAGCAACAGAAGTTTGCCCATGAAAATTAGCTACCTCTCATTCCTTCGTTTCATGGTCCATGAAAATTAGCTACCTGCCCATGAAAATTAGCTACCTCGCATTCCTTCGTTTCATGGTCCATGAAAATTAGCTACCTGCCCATGAAAATTAGCTACCTCGCATTCCTTCGTTTCATGGTTCATGAAAATTAGCTACCTGCCCATGAAAATTAGCTACCTCGCATTCCTTCGTTTCATGGTCCATGAAAATTAGCTACCTGCCCATGAAAATTATCTACCTCGCATTCCTTCGTTTCATGGTCCATCAAAATTAGCTACCTGCCCATGAAAATTAGCTACCTCGCATTCCTTCGTTACATTGGATAGGAGTCATGACGTTTTCCATGAAAATAAGCTACCTTACATCTGTTCAATGTATGACACAGGTGTCAAAGTGTTATCCATGAAAATAAACTACCTGGTGCCATTTAAACATAAGCATAAGCAACAGAAGTTTGCCCATGAAAATTAGCTACCTCTCATTCCTTCGTTTCATGGTCCATGAAAATTAGCTATCTGCCCATGAAAATTAGCTACCTCGCATTCCTTCGTTACATTGGAGGTTCCCCGCTGATTTGTTGTAACGTTTACTGTTGGAGAGATGTGACAGAATCAAAAATCATATATTTATTTGTTAAATTCGAAATTTATAAAATATTTTTTTAACAAAATCTATACTTTATTGAACATAAACTGTATAAGTGACCAGGTGGGTAATTCAGGCTCAGTTAAAATGACCCGCTAATTAAGAAATAAATCATGGAAGCCAGAATGTGTTTTGAGTTTTAACATGGATTGTTGGATATTAGTATTTTATCCCGAGCCAGAGGGATAACATTTACTAATATCCGCCAACCCATGTTAAAACTCAAAACACATTCATGCTTCCATGATTTATTTCGATTTTGATATGTCTAAGATTACAAATACGGTAGTATACTTTGATTGGAAGACGGTAATTTATATTTACGTTTGCGGAAAGTGTCACACACCATTTATGCTGCCAATGGAAAAGTCAGTCACATTCACCGGCACATGTGTGAACGAGATTATACCATCGATAAATCGCTCGTTTGTCTACAAAGCGTAAGAAGGACGTCGTGTTAGAATGTGTGTTGTACTCTGGTATTCATCAAAGCTTTTGAGCAGACGTTGTCAAAGGGAACGTGAGCTATTGCGATCATTTGATCCGTCGTCCGTCTGTAAACTTTTCACATTTTAATCTTCTGCTCTGAAACCCCTTAGCTCAATGAACTGAAGCTTAGTAGGAAGCATCTATGCAAGGTTCTCTATAAAGATTTTTCATTTCGTCATGATCCATTAACAAACATGGCCACCACAGGCAATTCTTATTGCTGACTGGTTGATTTCTAAAAAATCTTCACCTCTGAAATCGAATAGCCATAGGCAGTTATTGTTTCTGGTTGGTCAATTTCTAAAAATCTCTGAAACCGCTTGGCCAAATGAATTGAAACTTGGTAGGACGCATATATGGAAGGTTCTCTATAAAGATTGTTCATTTCGGCTCAATTCGTAGCAAACATGGCCGCCACAGGCAGTTCTTGATGCTGATTGGTCGATTCCTAAAAAAATCTTCTCCTCTGAAACCGCTTGACCAAATGAACCTAATTTTGGTAGGAAGCATCTATGGAAGGCCCTCTGTAAAGATTGCTCATTTAGTCCTGATCCCTTAGTAAACATGGTCGGCACAGGCAATTCTTGTTGCGGATTGGTCTATTCCTAAAACATCTTCTACTCTGAAACTGTTTGGCCAAATGAACCGAAATGTGGTAGGTAGCATCTATGGAAGGTCCTCTATAAAGATTGCTCATTTGAGATCCGTTAACAAACATGGCCAGCACAGGCAATTCGTGTTGCTGATTGGTAGATTCCCTAAAAATCTTCTACTCCGAAACCGCTTGGCCAAATGAACCGAAACGTGGTAGGTAGCATCTATGGAAGGCCCTCTATAAAGATTGCTCATTTTGGATCTGTTAACAAACATGGCCAGCACAGGCAATTCGTGTTGCTGATTGGTCGATTCATAAAAAATCTTCTCCTCTGAAACCGCTTGGCAAAATGAACCGAAACTTGATAGGTAGCAGCTATGGAAGGCCCTCTATAAAGAATGCTCATTTCGTCCCGATCCGTTAACAAACATGTTCACCACACGCAATTCTTGTTGCTGATTGGTTGATTTCTAAAAAAATATTCTCAACCTACTGAGCCTCTAGTCTATATATTGTATTGTATTATATGTATGCTAATGTGCCACCATGCCTGTCTGAGTTTTTCAATAAAATCTTTAAGAAATAACTTGTGTTAAGATACTTTGTGTGTGAGATATTATCATGTATATATGGCTGTTATTTAATTATTAAATTGGCAAGTATGTGTGATACAAGTATCTGTACTTACAAAACATACCAGCATGATGCAAAATATTTATTTGGGCTATATTCAATGACATTACAGACATTTTCATATGTTGTACCAGCGTCTGGCAATCTACTTTCTAAAGGTTGAGTGCATCATCCAAGTGATGAACAGTGCAGTGAAAGATAAATGCGGTGTAGGCAGCTCTTTAAACTTCTCTCCCATCAAGGCCCAGATTCAATACAAGCGCAAACCTCTAAACATTTATTGATAAAGAATAGAGATACATGTACATTAGAAATTAGGATGCAGACACACTAAAGTACTACATGTACTGTTATTCCAAGATGTATAAATTTGTAGGCCCTTCTGAAGTTATATCCTCAAAACAGAAAAAAACAGAAATAAAATTAGATATTAATCTGTTATCAAAAACAAACAAATACAAAACAAAACAAACCAATACAAAAATATCAAAAAGAAAGACAAAAACCCAACTTGAATGCACCTTTTATCAATATGACTTAGTTCTGTACACATAATTTTCATAAGAGATACAGGTAACTAATTTACCTGGAAATTTTACATACATTTTGTATCTATCATATTAAACAATGAGTGTATCTTGTTTTCAAAGAAAACATTCAGATAGCTACATTGCTAAAAAGAGGTAATAAAAACGTAGATATCAAATTTAGTGCACATGAACGTTTCTGGAATAACCTTCATCAGGTAGTTCAAGATCAAAAGATTGGAAAGCCAAATAATTTAATAGTTTTGGGAGCACAAAATCTATGGGTATTGATGTTATGTAGGAATTTCTTTTACACCTGGTAGAGATATTGTGAGTGCTGTTTTTATGATGTGTGTTTTGGTGCAGTCGGGGATGTTGTCTTGTGATTCTACGGTGAATACGGACTGACACTGTTGGGGATGTTGGATTTTTGCTTTGTGTCAGCTGTGATCTGTCCATCGCTCCTCATTGGTGTGACATCTGTTTTGTCTGTACCTAAGGATTTTATATATAACAGTTTCTTTCATCACATATTGCTTAAGATTTTAACCAAGATATAGTTTTTCTGGTAACTGATTCATGTCGAGCGACGCCGAGAAACTTACACTATAAGCGCGGACGTCTAAGACGCTTAGAACGATGTCTGTTTCTGCTCTTTTTAGACAATTTGCCAGTTGTTTTTTTTTTAACTATAAGACATTGCAGAATAAACACAATATACGTACATTGTCGGGGAAATATAAAAACTGTACGTAACAGCTTTAGTGAGTGAGCGATTGTTTTTTAACGCCAACTCAGCAATTTTATAGCTATATCATGGCGAGACCAAGTTAATGAGATGATGATGATGTCCGCTTTTTTCTAGACCAACACGCTTAGTTTATTTTTATAGTGTTAGCCAACGGAAACAACAGTCCGCGGATTTACATGTCGCTCCACTCTGACACATTATCCTGATTCCGAAGCAACCAGTCTTTGCTCTTTCTCCTTAATTCTGCGTGCTTTGCATTATAAGCAACAAATACCAGTTGATAATCTTTGGTTTGAAATATGAATTTGTTTATATACATGTACTCAAAAAGTCGCTTTTTATGTGTCTTCTGCCGAAGGATTGTAAAAGCGCGAAAAGTTGACCGTGCGTTGCGCAATGTATTTTGTATTGTTACGTTATCTATTGTCATTTATGTAGACAACAGGGGCGGATCCAGAGGGGCGCGCATTCTACTCTAATATTTTCATATAAGGGACAGTCGACAACAAAGTGAAATATATGTATTCGCTGAGAAACAGACCAGAAATGCTCACCAAAGACTCTCATCGGTAGTGTAATCGTTAGCGTGCTCGCCTCGAATGCGGTAGATCGTGGGTTCGAGTCCCGATCGGGTTAAACCATGTTCTGTACACATATTTTGCCATCTTCCACATTCTGTTGGAAATTTATGATTTAGGGTTCTATTTTTACAAAATCCAAATAAGAAATTGTCATCAAGAGTGTGCAAATAGTTTCAGTTTCGAATTGAAATTAATCTAATAGCTACCAGTTCTTTAATATTGTAATAAATAAAGTTCCCAACTTTCATTATTAAATACATATGGAACATAATTTTATTTATTTCTTGAATTCAGAAGATAGTGTCAATAAGTAAGTAAATGAGTTAATTTCTTTATTTCAAGAGGATAACACGGTTAGCAATAATAAAAGTGTGATTAATAATTATCATATATGATCTTATTAAGTTAAAGAATAATTTGCATAGTTTGAACGTGACGTTGTTTGAGTCAAGCTACCCTGTTTGTATATTGTCGTAAATTTCTAATTGCTATTGTCAATTTCAATGTATTGAGTTTATGTTGTAAATGTCTAACTACTGTCGTCGATTTCTATGTATTTGTTTGATGTTTTGACCCCTTGTACACTGTATTGTGTCTGGGGATAACAAAGTATTTGTTTGTTGTTTGTTTTGAAAACAATAATGATAATATAGATTTTTTCGAATTATCAGAGGTAAGTAGTGGAAATATATTAGTCATTAAATATACCTGTAGGTAGGATTAATAAAGATAGTGTCAAAAATCGTTACATAGAGTGTTTATGTAAAGGTAATGAATAGTAGTGTTATTTTGTCCGTTGATTTTTTTAAACATATTGTAAATTTTAAGTATTCGTGAATTTAGGAAACTATTTTCCGATGTACATTCACCAATATCGCTGTCATTGAAATGTGAAAATAAAGATGAGATAAAGGTCACTGAAAATGTAAGTAATAATGCAGAAGCTTGTCGTGAGAAACCGAAAAAATGGGATGAGACATATAATGTAGATTTTGTAAATAACATTGATGTAGACAGTATACAAAACTTGAAAATACAATTGGAAAACATAAATATTGAGAATGTTGTACAGTCCGACATAGATACTCTTGTAGGTAAGCTAGGAGAAATATTTGTATCATCTGCGAAGGAAACATTTGGAATAGCGGGTAAACCATTTAAGAATAAGAAAAGAAAGGTATGTATTAGTTCAAAACCATGGTTTGGAGCTGATTGTAAGGCAACATTACCACAAACTTAAACGGAGATGTAAAACTAACAATACTGAGGAAACACGAGAATTAATGAAAAAAGCTGAGAAAGATTATAAGAAACAAATGGATGTAAGTATGAAAAAACATAGAAAGGAAATGACGAAAAAGATTTAAAAAAATTAAGATCTAACAACAGCAAGGAGTTTTGGAAGCTGATGAGAAAAGGGACATATCGAAAACAGTCAAATATATCTATCGACACTCTATTTGATTTTTTCAGACCCTGAATCAAAACCCAACAAATGATGGCGATGGTGAAACTGTACTACCGGAAATAGACGAAAATTTTGTTAACAATCTAAACATAGAAATTAATGGGCATATTACAAGTGAAGAAATACTACATTGTGTTAAAAATTTGAAAAATGAGAAAGCTTGTCGCGAAGATATTATTAAAAATGAGTATATTAAATCATCAATTGATGTCTTTTTACCCGTTTATTTAAAGTTGTTGAATTGTATATTTGACTCAGGTATTATCCCTGAGAGTTGGTTAACTGGTAATGTTAAACCCATTTACAAGAACAAAGGAAATCATTTAGACCCGAAAAATTTTCGTCCGATCACGATTTTGAGCTGTTTCGGCAAATTATTTACTGCAGTATTGCTGAAAAGATTAAATGCTTTTATCTTGAATGAAAACCAGAGTGGTTTCAGGAAGGGTTATTCGACAATTGATAATATTTTTGTTCTATATGCCTTTTTTGAATTGTTAAAATTAAAAAAGAAAAAGTTATTTGTTACATTTGTGGACTTTGAAAAAGCCTTTGATAAGGTATGGAGGGATGGTTTATGGTGTAAATTACGTTTAAATAATATACATGGGAAGATGTATAAAGTTATTTATAGTATGTATCGGAATATAAAATCTAGAATTGTATATAATAACGCAGTGTCAGATTATTATTTTTTTTCGATTGTAATAATGGTGTGCGACAAAGGGAAACATCTTTTCCCTTTCCTTTTTTCGATATATCTAAATGATTTGGAACAGTTTTTAAACGATAGAAATGTCAACGGTCTAACATCTATTACTGAGGATTTTGAAAGTGAACTAGATGTATATTTAAAACTTGTTTGTACTTTTATATGCCGACGATACTGTTATTATGTCGGAATCAAAAGAAGATATGCAAAACCAGATAAATGTTTTTAATGATTTTTGCAAAAAATGGAAACTCAAAGTTAATGCTGAAAAGTCGAAAGTTCTTGTATTTAGTAATGGTAGATTACCTGCAAATTAAAAATTTACTTATAACAATAGAGACTTGGAAATAGTTCCAATTTTTTCTTATCTTGGTATAACATTTTCAAAGTCTGGATCATTCAACGCAGCAAAAAAAGATCTTGTAAATAAAGATACATAAGGGTAATAACAAAATTACCGAACTCCGAACAATCTTACAAAGGGAAAGTCAAAACTCATAATTATATAAACAGACAAAATCAGTCAACAACCGGAAAACTGTGAAAACCGTAATGACCCTGACTTGGTACAGGGATTTCTAAAGAAATGGTGGGTTGAATCAGATTTTAAAGCGCCAAACCTCCCGCTCTCATTACGGTTCAAAGGCTGTCACTATAACAGTATTTAAATACAGGAACAAAATAGGTAAAATAATTGTCAAAACAGTACCATATTCAGTGAATGTAAATGTCAAAAACACTTTTACGTCACACATTGATTAAAAAAATATTTTTGACATTTTTCTTGACTTCTCTGTCTTTATACATTTTCACTATATGAAAATGCATCGCTTATAATCGTTTCTGCAGAGACGGAATATATTTCGACAAGATCTTGGTATGTATGAAGTATTGAAGTCAAGTAAAAGAAAACCAATACTGAAGAAACTCTGTCATTTTATAAGTGCTATCAATACCGGTGTTTGTCCTCCAGGCTCTTAATCCTTTGTAACCTCTCCTAATTTATATATATGTTGTAAATAGTTGTTGTTATTTTGATTTTATTGTTATATCTATGTACCATTGTTATACACTGGCTTTATGAGAATAAAGATATAGAAGAAAGGTACACTTCATAATTTGTCAATACAATGTCAACTGGATATTTTCGATAAAACAGTAAAACCTATACTATTATATGGTTGTGAAACTTGAGGCTTTGGGAAAAACGATATTATTGAGAGAGTTCATCTAAAATTTGTAAGCTTCGTTTGCATGTAAAAACATCCACACCAAATTTTATGGTCTATGGGGAATTGGGTCGATATCCAATTGACATTGACATTAAAGGTCGTATGATTTCATATTGGTCAAAACTCATTTCAGGAAATCAGTCAAAAATGTCATCATTATCATGCAAACTATTGTATATAAAAGATTTTCAAAATAATTTTTTACATGTGCTTGGTTAAATAAAATTCGTTGTATTTTGAATGATTGTGGTATATCATATATTTGGAACATGCAGAATTGTATTTCTGATAAATGGTTGAAATTAGTAGTTAAAAATAATTTAGTTGATCAATTTAAACAAACATGGACTTCAATGATTGACAATTCATCAAAAGGGGATAATTATAAGTTATTTAAGCATGATTTAAAATTTGAAGATTATTTGGATGCATTAGATGATAAGGAAAAATTCTTACTTGTTAAATTTAGGACTTCAAACCATAGGCTACCGATAGAAGTTGGGCGTTGGCGTAATATAAAAAGGGAAAATCGGATTTGTAACCTGTGCAACGGAAGAAACTTAGGTGATGAATTTCACTATCTATTTGAATGTCCATCTTTGTCAAATGAACGTAAGAAGTACTTTGAACCACACTTCATAAATAGACCAAATATACTCAAGTTTTGTAATCTGATGAATTCGAAATCAGTTAGCGTTTTATGTAATATGTGTAAATATATCAGAATTGTAAATATGAGGGTATGTCCTCCAGGTTGATCCACTTTCTATCTTCCTTTAAATGTAATAATATGTGTTATATTGCTGTTATCTCTGTACCTTTGTAAAATTGGATATGAGAAATAAAGATATATATTAAACTCATTTGGAGACAAAGTTAACCTTATTTCCCCCCTCACAAGCTGGCTTTTAGAAAGTTGCATTCCACATTAGATAACATTTTTATTTTGAAATCATTTATTGACTTATATTTTCTGCATACAAAAAGCTATTTTGTATATTCGTTGACTTTAGTAAAGCATTTGATAGAGTTAATAGAAGTGGGCTGTGGACAAAAATGATAAAAAATGGTATGAATGGAAAATGTTTCAATGTAATTAAAAGTATGTACCAAAATATTAAATCCTGTGTAACAAAAAATGGTGTAAATTCTGATTTTTTCAGTTGCAGTATAGGGGAAAACTTATCCCTTTCCTTTTTTCAGTTTTTTATAAATAATTTGGAAACATTTTTAGATATTCATGCAGTATCATCCTTACAAACAATTGATAATCTTTTTGATGAATATTTAAATATACTTATGAAGACCTTTCTTTTGCTGTATGCTGACGATACATTATTATTCTCGGAAACATATGAAGGAATGCAAAATTTACTAGATGTGTTTAGTGACTACTGTAAATTATGGAAATTTGAAGTTAACTTGAGTAAAATTAAAACCGTTATCTTTTCAAAGCGAAAATTCCGCCCACCATTACGATTAAAATTAGACGGAAAGGAATTGGAGTATACTGATTGTTTTTCTTATCTAGGAGTTATTTTTTATTACAATGGTAGTTTTGTCCATACCAAAAAGAAGTTAGTAGAGCAAGTACAAAAAGCGTTATATGCGGTATATTATAAAATTAGAAATCTGCAACTGTCTATTGATTTACAGTTGAAAATGTTTGACTCACTTGTTGCTCCTATCCTATTGTATGGGAGTGAAGTCTGGGGTGTTGGTAAGAATGACAATATTGAAAAAGTACATTTACAATTTTTAGAAAGAATTTCGGGTGTAAGAGTTACAACTCCAAATTGTTTAGTAGATGGTGAGATGGGTAGATACCCTCTTGACATTAACATCAAATGCAGGATGCTCTGTTTCTGGAGTCGTTTAATGACTACAGAAAAGTTGTCTTCTAAGATATATAAACTTCTATTCAAATTGTATGGAAATGAGAATAGTCAGACTTTATATGTGAAAAATATACAAAATATTTTGGATAATATTGGCCTTAGAATTGTTGTCTGCCCTTGGAATAGTAGGTCGAGTTGATTTCGAGCTCCGAAATTTTTTACCAAAAATAGCTAATATTGCCTTTCGATGCCGAAAATTTCCAATATATAATATAATTATTGATGGAATATTGCAACAAACCAACCAATATGTGGGAAAATTTCTCCTGATAGTTTATTTTAGTGTTTTTTGTGTTTGTCAACATACGGTTGACAATTAACTATATACAAGTAAACACAGCTCACGTCCTATTCACAACATTCAAGGCAGAATGGAGAAAATAATCAGAAATTTATCGGTACATTTTAATAGTAAATTGTTTACGGGAATTAAACATGAGGATATTTTATCCGAATTGGAAAAAGAAATAAATTTAGAAGATATAAAGTCAATCCAGATGACAGAGAAATCCTGTATTGTAACGCTGAAAAGTGAACAGGCAAAATACAAGATCCTCAACTCGGAAATTTCATTAAAAAACAGGTCAGTTAACTTTTTTGAAATTGATAAAAATGTAACTAACGTGACAATTAAAGATGCGCCATGCGAAGTGAGTGATCAATTCATAGCCACACACATGTCGAAATACGGGCAAGTGATAAATGGTTCAATAAAAAGGGGTGTCATTGAAGGCACAAACATTGAAAATGGGACCAGATATGTTCAGATATTAAATTGTGCACCAATTCTTCCAGTTAGAACCAATTTTGGGCGATTCGAAATCCGACTGTATGCAGATAACAACAGGACGGAATGTTCATACTGCCAACAGACAAACCATCCCTACTACAGATGTCCTACTAAACCGACATCAATAAAAATTTGTTATAACTGCAATAAACAAGGACACATAGCCAAGTACTGTAAATATGATATCTTGTGCAAGCATTGTGGCGAGTGTGGCCATATACAACGTGACTACCCTGCTCATAAAGAAGAAACAGCTAGGAAGGAATATGGTGATTATTTTCATGAAATCATAGAGGGTAGAAATACGCGAGACAACTCAAGCTTGGATGACGAAACAGAACATAAAGACGCATCAGGACAGGCTGAGAGTAATCCTACTACAGACGACAACAATTCAGTAAATGTTTTACTAGGGGCTTCTAACTGTAAAAGACTTGGGAAAGTTTCCCAAAATTGCATAAATGCCTCAATTTCAGGTGCAACATTAGAAAATATAGATGAGACAATAAAACTAGCCAAATCTAAAGTGTTTGATAAAACTGTAGATAAAGTAGTAATATCCTTAGGTACAAACGACATTACAAAGTCTAAAGGTGATCATGACCAGGTTAATATTAATCTTACACATGCAATACACCAAGTAAAATGTAATTTCCCGAATTCTGTAGTTGGTATATGTACTATTCTCCCTAGAAAAGGGAAAGGTCCAAACATAGCAAAATGTAATGACACAGTTTTAAATGTCAACATATTTTTGAAAAAGTTGTGTATTAGAGAACAAATTGAATGTGTAGATGCTTATGAATTTTTCACGAAACAAGGAAATGTGTTAAAGTCATTATTTGATAATACTGACTCCTCGGGTGTCCATATTAGCGTTGAAGGTTGTACGAAAATTAGAGACGAAATTGTAACCTTTTTCGATTCAGATAAAGTAATAAGTGTAGAGTTGAAAACCCCACGTAAACGCACAAACAGTGCGCTTTCGTCGACACCAAATTCTGTAGAGAGACAAAACAAACAAACCCGAATTGTATCGCCACCAGTGTAGTAATTTAATAGTTGTACTGCTTTATTATGATAGTATTCATGTTTTTATTTTGTATAAATTATTACATTTGTGTGTATACAAATATTACAAGAGACTGTATTGTTTTGCAACAACTGATGTTATGATTTATTGTCAAGAATACGGTATTGTTACCGGTTGTAAACAAATAGTAGAAGTTGTAAGATTGAGCAATCAAGCGATAATAAAACAAATTAAAATTTCTCGTTATCGCATGAGACCTTTAAACACAAAATTATACATATTCTCCCACTATATGATTTATTGTAAGATACATATTATTGTTGTTTGTTCCATACAAATGAAAAATCGTAAAATCGTGGAATTAAGCGATATATATCTATATATATGTTATTTTTTTTCTATCGCATGAGGCTTTAGATCATAATATTACACTTTATTTATTTATGTCATGTCAATTTCTATTGCAACTATAAATATAAATGGGCTGAGAGATGATAAAAAACGTAGAACTTTTTTTGATTGGTTGATTAGTAAAAAAATCAATGTAATATGTGTTCAAGAGACGCACTGTACATTTTCTGAAATAGAATCATGGCAAAACTTGTGGAAAAGTTCTGGTGGATGCGAAAGTAGTTGGAATTGTGGAGTAAGGGCATCGCGAGAGGTAGGGGTTTTATTATATGATATTGATGCTACTGTTAAAGAAATTAGTTCCGATGATTTTGGGCGTATATTGTCATGTGAACTAAAATACGAAAATAAAACTTATATAATAACAAACGTGTATTGTCTAAATGATAGTGGGGTTAGAAAAACTTTTATTAGAGATATTGATCCATATGTGACAGATGGGAGTCTTACTGAAAAAATGCATATACTCACTGGCGATTTTAATTGTGTTTTAGATAAGGAAATAGATCGTTATCCTTCTCGTAATTATGATGATACGGGGGAAAAAGAACTTAAGACTATTATGACGAAAAATAATCTAATCGATATTTGGAGAGAAAAAAATCCGTCAGTGAAAAAAAACACGTTTAGAAGAGGTAATTCTAAATCACGTATAGACTTAATATTGATCAGTGAAGAACTTTCCTGTCATATCATTAACATTAAAATAATTCATTGTCCGTTCAGTGATCATGATATTAAAATTATGAAATTAAACGTATGCGATATCACTAGAGGGTCTGGTACCTGAATAATGAATTTGCATACAATTAGATCTGATTATTTTCGACAAGTGTTTACAAATTGGTGGGTATATTGGAAATTAGAAAAGAAATCTTTTTCAAATTTGAGGGAATGGTGGGACATAGCCAAAATTAAGATTAAATCGATAACTATAGAAGCGTCTAAAAAGGTAAACACTACTGACGACAAGATAAAGGCTCTAGAAAATAAATTAGAGACATTAAAGGATATATCTGAACCCTCCAGGCAACAATTAGAAAAGTTAGCAGACTTAGAAAACCAAATACACTCACATTATGAAAATAAAACTGACGCCGCAAGGTTAAGAGCTAAAGTTGACTGGTACGAGAAGGGGGAACAATCAACTAAATATTTTTTTAATCTAGAGAGAAAAAATGGGCAAAATAAATCATGGCAAAAAATCAGGGGTCTAGATGGTAATTTAAAATATGATATCGACGAGATACTAGATGAACAGATAAATTTATACGCAAATCTATTTTCAACAGAAGGGTGGGATAAAAATGTAGCAGAGGAACTGGTTACTCATATGGATAGAAAATTAACATGCGACGAAAGTGAAGATTTAGAAAAAGACTTGACAATTAATGAAATTAAGAAAATAATTTTTTCGATGAAACAATACAAATCACCTGGATTAGACGGGATTATAAATGAATTTTATCAGATATATTGGGATACAATAAAGGAAGATTTATATGAAGTATTACTAGAAATTTTTGATAAATTTGAAATATGTGATTCCCAGTGTCGAGGAATGTTGACACTACTCCATAAAGGGGGGGATAGAGATAACATACGTAACTGGCGTCCAATAACATTATTAAATAGTGATTATAAAATCATATCAAAACTTTTAGCAAATCGCATGAAGCCAGTAATAAACAAAATTATTCATACGGATCAAAAAGGATTCGTAGCAGGGAGAAATATAAGCGAAAATAATCGTATGATTGATGATATTATAGAATTTGTAGATAATGAAGATGAGGAAGGTGTAATTATTTTTGTTGATCAGCAAAAAGCATTTGATAGAATGGAATGGGGGTGGTTAAATTATGTTATGGAATGTTTTAATTTTGGACTGAAATTTCGTGAATGGGTTTATATGTTATTTAAAAAGGGAAAAACCTGTATAAAAACAAATGGTTTCATATCAAAATTTTTCGCAATATCGCGTTCAGCCAGACAAGGATGTCCTGCTGCACCGATTTTGTACATTATTCAGGCAGAGCCGATGGCTTGTGCTATCCGAAACACTCCGGAAATACATGGTATCAAACTACCCGACTGTGAGGGGCAGCCCGTAAAAGAAGCAAAAATATGCATGTTTGCAGACGACACGCAACTTTTAAACAAAAACGAAGAATCTGTTGAACAATCCTTTTTAATTCTTTCGAAATTTGAAAAGGCATCCGGCTCTAAGATAAATTATGAAAAAACAAAAGGACTATTTATTGGTAGATTAAGGGGGAAACGACCCAGATTAACTAACATATCATGGATTTCAGATAATATAAAGACTTTAGGTGTTTTTCACGGGTACAATATAGACACTGATGACATTTGGAAAAAAATTATAAATAAAATGAAAAGCTGCACTCAGGTTTGGAAAACCAGAAATTTAACCTTTAAGGGAAAAACTTTAATCGTTAAAAATTTTCTGTTAGCTCAAATGGGATTTGAAACTGAAATGAGGGGGATACCAGAGAAATATAAAAAAGAGGTGAATGATTTGATTTGGAAATTTCTTTGGGACAATAAACCAAACCAAATAGAAAGAAACGTATGTTGCTTAAATATTAATGAAGGGGGGATGGGAATGATTAACATAGACAATTTTGTCAAAAGTAAACCGATAAAATTTATATACAAAATAATCAACAGTGAGATGGACTCGTGGAATGCGATAGGTAAACACTGGTTACAGAAATATGATAAAAAATTTGGAGTTGATTTTTTTCTTTGTAAATGCTCCGATATTAAAGGTTTAGATATTGCATCCATTCCAAAATACTATCAAGACGCTATACAAGCATGGAACAATTTTTTGGGGTCATGTTCTACGGAGTCTAAAAATGACATTTTAGATAAAAACATATTTGGTAACTCTGAGATCAAATTTAATAGAAATCCACTTTTTTTTCAATCGTTTTTGAGAAATAATATATTTAAAATAAACGATATATGGGATAAAAACAATAATACCTTTGTTGATAATCAGACAATATTTAATAGACTGGATGATAAAAGGAACTGGATATCAGAATGGGCAAAAATAAAAAAATCAATACCAGAAAATTTTGTTAAGAAATTAAAATCCGATGATAACGAAAAGATAAAAAAATCATTAGGTTTAAAAATAGATAGTAATTTGAATATTAGAAATCATAATAATAAAATCATTGTTCCAAAAGAGCTGAAATTGAAGAATATCCAGAAAGAAATACGTAAACCAATTACGCCAAAATGTCAATTCAAATTCAAATTCAAATTCAATTTATGAAAAGAAATTTAACTGGATATCAATTTGGTATATACTGAACAAGATTAAATGTAAACAAAGCATTATCCAGTTCCAATGGAAATGTTTGCATAACATTGTCTATTCAGAATATAGATTACAAAAAATGGAAAAATCAAATGGTCAATGTCATTTTTGTAAAAATGAAATAGAGTCCCTTATGCATTTGTTTTACAGGTGTCATAAAATTAAACATGTCTTAGATGAATTAAAATACATTTTTAATAGCATTTTTGAAAAAAATATAGTACTTGTTGAGGAAAACTTAATCATTGGGGTGTATGAGGGAGAAATAACTGAAAACCTACTTTTAATGAATTTAGTAATTTGTATATTAAAATGGGTAATTTGGAAAACAAGAAATTATATAAAATATAATAAAAGTACTTACAGGGAAGCAATAGTTATCACAAATCTCAAAAATGAACTCAGAAGTAATATACAAATGATGATTAAGAACCCAGAAGTTCGAAACTTATATAATATTAGGAAATTACAGCTATTATTGGATACATTATGAATTTAGTTGTATTAATAATTCCTTTCATTGTTTACTGTGTAAAAATGTATGTTTATAAATTGAATATGAGAGATAAAATATGATTTATTTGCTTATGGTATTGTATTCTTACTACAACTGTACCAGTATTTATTTATTTAATTATATTGTTCATTGTAAATATTTGTAAACCTTTGAGGTTTCCTGGCACCCAGAGGTAAATTGTTCACAGGTGTAATATAGACATAATAAAAAAAAAAAAAATATTGGCCTTAGTTTTATCTTTAGAAACCAAATGCATGTTAATATAATCTGGATTAAAACACATGTGAAGCAAATTCTTATTGACCAATTCATACAAAATTGGCGTTCAGAAATTGGTAATTCCTCTCGTGGTAATTTTTATTCTCTTTTCAAGCAAGAGTTTTGTACAGAACCGTATCTGCTACGCCTCGAACAAAAGTATAGAATCTATATAACTAAATTTAGGCTTTGTAACATTAGAATACCAATTGAAACAGGACGTTGGCAAACAAATTACAAGAGAAAATAGAAAGTGTACAAAATGCTCAAAATATGTACTTGGCGATGAATACCACTACTTGTTTATATGTAATAACACTGAAATACAAAGTTTAAGATCTAAATATATTCCAAAATATTATGTACAAAATAGTAGTGTAGCTAAAATGGCTGGTATCTTCTCTTTGTGTAACTCTCAATTATTGAAAAGTGTAGCATTATTTTTTAAAGGAATCAGTAAATTATTCTAGTACATTAGATATTAGAGTGATCACTTCTATTCACTATGTTTTTTTTCTCCAATGTTAATATTCTTGTTGTGTCTTTGTCTTATCTCATATGTATGTATTTATGTTATAATAACTGTATACTCATGTTGCACACTGTGCCTGAGCCTTGTTAATAAAATCTTGAATCTTGAAGTAACTTTTCAACCAACACAATAATTCTCCCTATCTTTCCAGCTTTAAAATGAGACCTCTAATCCAAACTCGATCAAAAGCTTTGCTCACGTCAGCCAAAGTAATACTAGTCATTTCTTTATTATCTAATGCAAGCAAAATATTATGATATAATTCAACTAGTTGATGAGTTGTAGAATATCCTGGAATGAAGCCAGATTGAAACTTATAGAGAAGGCTGTTAAATACTAAGTGGTTGAAGATATATTTGAAAGCTATTTTTTCAATACATTTGCTCACGCATGAAAGGAGAGATACTGGTCTATAATCTGACGGCAAAGATTTGTCGCCCCTTTTAAATAACGGAATTATAAATGCAATTTTCCAGTTGTTAGGAAATATTTTACATTGAAAAGATTTATTAAATAATAAACACAATGGCTTTGCAACTTCGTTCTTAACAGCAATTAACAGTTTATTACTAATAATATCAGGTCCAACAGCTTTGTTGGGATCCAAGATATTTAGAACGTCAATTACATTTTGTTCACTCACTACTATTGTAGTTAAAGTATTACAACCCCTATCGTCAAAATCAGGGAGATCTATCCCATCATCTTCTAAATCTGTTATAGAACAAAAATATTTATTTAACTTCTCACATTTCTCGACGCCTTCATAGGACAAATTACTGGTAACTATGTCATTAGGATTTCGTAGCGGGGGTACGTCATTGGTTGGGCATTCACTTTTGAGTAACATATTAATAGTTTTATAATACAGCTTACTATTTACAGTTTTTAGATCACTTAAGTTGTCATTAACATTTGCATAAAACTTTTCTTTCGCCTGTTTCTTTTTATTATTAACTAAATTTCTCTGTCTTTTATACATTTCTTTAGAAGAATCATTCTTAATTAAAAGAAATGTTTTCCGTAATCTAT
Source organism: Bathymodiolus septemdierum (assembly GCA_963383655.1). Classification (NCBI taxonomy): domain Eukaryota; kingdom Metazoa; phylum Mollusca; class Bivalvia; order Mytilida; family Modiolidae; genus Bathymodiolus; species Bathymodiolus septemdierum. Next base: position 61,650,035 of record OY726522.1, read on the forward strand.
CGCGTTTTCTAATTTCTTTCCGTAAAATAGAATCGAACCATATTTTGTCATTACTCCTAAATAAGGGTAATAACAAAATTACCGAACTCCGAGCAATCTTACAAAGGGAAAGTCAAAACTCATAAGTATATAAACAGACAAAATCAGTCAACAACCGGAAAACTGTGAAAACCGTAATGATCCTGACTTGGTACAGGCATTTCTAAAGAAATGGTGGGTTGAATCAGATTTTAAAGCGCCAAACCCCCCCCCCCCCCCCCCCCCCCCCCCCCCCCCCCCGGCTGTCACTATAACAGTATTTATAACAATACTTGAACAAAACAGCTAAAACAGTTGTCATAACAGCACCAAACTCAGAGAAGTGAATGTCAAAAACATTTTTACGTCACACATTGATAAAAAAAATATCTGACATTTTTGTTTTTGACCACTTATCTTTATACATTTTCACTATATGAAAATCCATCGTTTATAATCTTTTCTGCAGAGACGGAATATATTTCGACAAGATCTTGGTATCGGAATATAAACTTTTTAAGAGATCGAATAAGGCGAATCTTTTTATAGCCCTGGTTCAGTAGCCTGTTTCTCAGATGAAGATGACGTTTCAGGAAATCAGAATAATTGCTACTGGCCCTTGCATAACGAATCAATTGCGAGATGTAAACACCATATGCAGGAGAAGCTGGTATATTGCTGCACATATTTGGAAAATTTATGATTTTAAAATTGAAGTCGTCCCGTTTATCATATATTTTAGTACTGATTTGACCACTGTCGTCAAATTGGAGGTATAAGTCCAAAAATGATGCGGACGAAGCGGTATCTGTGGTCTCTTTAACTTCCAGCTCTGGAGGATATATCAATGGAAGAAATTCTGCAAATCTAGAATTATTGATAGATAAAACGTCATAAATATACCTGTATGTGAAATTAAAGGCTCTAGCCTCATGAATCTTCTTATCTTTTACAAGCGTTTGAAGAAACTCCGACTCGTACGAGTATAAAAATAAATCGGCTAGAAGAGTGGCACAATTTGTACCCATTGGTATGCCGACGACCTGCTGAAACAGTATCCCTCCAAAGGAGACAAATATGTTATCGATGAGGAACTCCAGCATACTGATCACTTGTTCCTCGGAGTAGCATGTTTTACCTTTTTGAATTGTGTTTGAAAAATATGTTGACTTGTAGCCTAACACAACAAATTTTGAGCCATAGTTTCTATGACTGAAAGCTTTGTGAATTATTTCTTTTAAGCGGGTTTTTAATTTGTCATGCGGTAGGGTGGTATATAGAGTTGAAAAATCAAACGTTTTGATGGAGGATACCTGAGAGAAAGATCTTGATTTAAGGTTATCCAAAAGATCTTTAGAGTGTTTCAAAATCCACATGTGATTTATGCCACTACGCGAGTAAACAGTTTCACAATATTTCTGTTGTCCCTCTTTTACTGCAGACAGAATCTTTGTCAGGTGAATAGACAATTATTTCGTCGAACAAGTTGATGATCCCGCTATGTACCTTTCTTTGTATGGTGTCTTATTGAGTTTAGGTATCCAATATAAATAGGGTAAATCCTCAGACTCTTTACCAGAGGGAATGTTTAAAGAGGTCATGAATGATCTGTGGTTAGCTAGGATTTCATCTTTGTCGAAGGAAGTAGGTTTGTATGTGGTATTACTAGAGGTGTTGTTATTTATGCCTAATTCCTTGATTAGGCATTCGAAGTAATATGATTTACTTACAAACACGATATTGTTGGAAGCCTTGTCCGCAGGAACGATAACATATTTGTCATGAAGAGAGGAAATACACTTAACAGCTTTTTGGTCTTTAAATATAGACTTAGGTCGACTATTAACACAATTTTTGAGTTTGTGAATCCGACCTTGTACTAGAGACCTAATTGTTCTAACCCAGTCTGACAAGGACTCTAACTCAGGATCTTGGTCTACTTCTCTCTTTATCCACCTTCTGGCATAATCTTCAACAGCATCCATAATTATCTTGAAATTATGTTTCCAATTGATGTGTTGAGGTTCTCTGAATTTAGGACCATGAGAAATCACCTTTCGGAGACTCTCATGTTGAATGATATTCAGATCACCAGTGAATCCATGTCCAGATGGGTTGTATTGAAAAGGAGAGTGGGAGCAGTCACAAGTCAGAGGGTTCTTAAGGTACTCTTCTATGTTAATATCTTGCAATGCTTCTTTGTAGTTGAAAATTTTACGGCCAATGCTGTTAGTGTAGCTATAGGAGACAATGGGAACAGATTGATTTTTAAAATATGGTGGAATTTCTTTTACGACCTCTTTTCTATTAAGAATGTTGCTGATGTTAATAGCATCGATTCCTTTGTTAGCAAACGGAATATGGAGGAATTTTCTGTTGTTATCATGAAGAGGTTCAGATCGAACTGGTTTGTAAAGACGAAAGGACGCCACGTCACATATAATACTAGACAATCTGTACTTAGGAGAAAAAGGATCTACGCCTCCTTTCTCAAGTCCAAAATCACTAAGATCTTTGAGGTAGTTTACAGGTAGTGAAAATAAGATTGTACGAATGTGATGAATTCCAAGAGGTTTCTGTATATTAGAAAGTAAATCATTAAAAGTATCTTGTAACGATCTTGGTTTAGAGGCCTTTTTAATATTTGGATGTTGAATTCTTTTATGACCATGGCTACGTTTAGTTCTTGGAATAGTATTAAAAAGGCTCATCACGTTGATTTCGCTGCATCCAGAACTTGACAAATTTCCCACTCCTTTGATGTTATCATTGCAACCGTAAGGCATTGCAGTACCTAACTCTTTAATCCAACATAACTATCTATCGGTACGGTAAGGTGTACTTAGTATTGGACTGTTTGTATGATGGTAAATCTTCTCGATGATTCGAACTTTCATCGTCAAACAGCGGTCATGACCCGGTTGATTGAAATGATTATACAAAATCCTGTATTTGGGATCTCTTGCACCATATCGATGTTGGTTCATTCTACTTCGCAATGTTTGACGAGTTTCACCAACATACAAAAGTCCACAGAGTGTACATTCTATGCCGTAAATGACATTTTTAGTAGAACAGTCCAGAGGGTCAAACGATTTGGTGTAGTAAGTTTTTACAGTTAAATTACTTGTAAATTAATAGTTACCTCCCTTTTTGGAATACACAATTCTGAAATATCAAGAAAAGCTTTCGTAAATTTTGTACATGCAATGTTCATATCACGCTATTTCCCAATTCTCGGCAGTGATTTTTTGTTTCATTATTTGGAAATCCGCCCGCTTGTAATCCCAGACTGTGCGCTGATATGACTTCAAGTTGCTATATCCACACCTTATTGTTACACAGATTCAGATTCAATATTTTATTAAAGTCTCACCACATGTAATACATATAATACACAATCATCACAATATATACATTGTATAAAACAAAGGTTTTATAGATAAAATACAAGTGCCATTCTATAAAGAATTATGAGAGACTATATAAATTTCAATAAATTAAAACTTTAAATCATGTCTAAAACATTTCAGTTCAGTAAAAAGTTAACTATCCATCAAGAATATAAAAAACTATTTCTTCTACTTAAAATATTAAAGCAGGTCTTGGCAACCATATCATAACACTCAGTACTTTTAAATAGATATATAAACTTATCATCATCAGATAAAATAATAAAATGTACATTACTCCTTTTAATTTCATTAAATAATCTCACGCAAATCTGCATATAAATGGCAGTATAATAAAACATGTTTCTCTTCTTCTATTTGATCATGACATATAAAGCATACTCGTTCATTTACATTCTTGTTTTCATAACGACCTGTTTCTATTCGTAGAGGAGCCACACCACACCTAAATTTAGCAAAGGCACTTCTGTATCGACTTCGAATGTTCTTACTTAAATACATCTCTGTTTCAAAAACCTCTTTAAACAATTTATAAGTTCGTAATTTATTTCCGACTTTTTGTGAAAACATTCTATTTTGCCAGTTTACTTTATATTTATCAAATAAAAAATCGTCTAACTGTGTTATAACATTTTTATGCAAAATATTCTCTAAATCAGAATATAGTTCTAAATTGCATTCTCTAAATTTTGACATAATTCCGAAACACCAATTTTCCTTTTTATTAACAGCATTTCTAAACGCCCATCGAATACTTTGTAATTCACTCTGTCCGTAGACATAACATTACATCTAGCCCAGTGTCTAAAAACACAACTCCATTGCGTAACACAAAGAGGTTTCCAACCCATATCCCCATCGTGGTCGCTAATTTTTCTATCAATATGAATTGTATCAGAATCAATTAAAGGTACATTATCTGTGATTAAAATCGGATCCAGGAGAGAAGAATTTTCTGTTCGTGAATCAAAATGTGTGGGCTTATGTCAAAGTCTTCAATAATATCTGATATATAATTGATTTTATTACGAAGGCTGCTTATTCTCTTGGAGACCCTGAAGTTAAATATGAACAAACGAGATTAAAATCTATATGTACACTTTTAAGTAATGCAAATTGTATGTAAGGAGACATATTCATATACATGTAAACATGTATATATATATCATGACTGTTATACAATGTGTGAACCAAGTCTAGTTCTTTTAAATCTGATAAACATGCACACAGTTTTCCGGTTGTTGACTGATTTTGTCAGTTTATATACTTATGAGTTTTGACTTTCCCTTTGTTAGACTGTTCGGAGTTCGGTAATTTTGTTATTACCCTTATTAACTTATTATACACTGTAATTATGATTTATATTAGCAAGGTGACGTGATCAATTATATTCAACCACAACCAAGTTCAGATATATATATGCACGCTACAAATAGTTTTGCAATTGCTTTGCAATAACTACGCACCTTTTAAAAATATATTAAAAACTTCCCCTTTCTTCTTTACTACTATAATTTCTTTAAGTTAAAAATTAAATGGAAGACATACTGTGTTGTCAGTTTTAACATGGGTTGTGCAGGATATTAGTCAATTTTAACCCTTGCTACCGCTAGGGATATAATACTAAGTTTTTTAGTTTTTAGTTTAAACATATTTTTATTTGCTAAATATGACAAATAGGGATCCCGAATACAATAATTTACAATATGGATTAGCATGCCCAATGAAATGATATAATATGTATATAATAGCATAGAGTTAAATATACAAAGAATGATTATATACAAAAACATAGGTTTAGACAATATACGAAAAAAAAAGAATAAAGAAAAAAGAAAAGAGAATAAATACTTTTGGAGATGTGTGTTGGTTCTTTAGATCATTTAGATAATTGTAAATCTTTTGGAGTCTTTAATATATTTAAAAGCATGTTTAAAAATAGTTATATTTTCTTGATATGTTAGGAGATCACTTCCTTTTGTCAGTAGATTTACATCAATATTAATGTTAGAAGAATGTTATTGTCTTTATATATATAATATACAGATTTCATACAGATTACCTTGTTTTTATATATATAATATACAGATTTTATACAGATTTTTCTCTATTTCGCCAGATAAAACGTCAAGATACTGTGGTTATACAAAGGTCCTCAAAGGTAGCAAAAAACAATAACATTAAAACATATGGGTGATAGAAAATGATGTCTTGGTACACGTCTGTACAGTATTGGAAAACATGAAAAAAATGCACATCGTATAACAATAAAACGTACTTTGGATTCAAATTAGCCATTTATAATCTTATTAGAAATATCAGGCCCCCAAAGATATGAATAAAGAACCTATACCTAGCTTTAGAAATATACGGCATATACTAAGAACCACCAAATTATATCACAAATAGCATCGTGTTATCGGTTTTCGTGCTATTATCGATTTTCAGATATAGCGATTAACAGTGTTAACCCTTCATTCATATGACGATTGGAATTTTCAAAGAATGGCTAGTTAAATATTTCTTTGTACATAAGATTGTTTTTAAAGCCATTCTGGTATTTTAATATACTCTAGATTATCTGACAACTTTTGTTGTCAGTAAAATGGCGTCATCTGTTTTCGTGTGAAGTAAAAACAAGGTCGATATACGGGATGGAAACAAATATATAATCCGGAAATGGCTGGTTTTAAAATTTCATGGTTTTGGCCATCTACCAAATCATACTACATCTAAATAAAATAACAGACTGTTTGAAAATGACCACTTTCAAAATTGTGTTTACTTTTGATGTTTTTTTAGTGCTGAAACCACAATGCACTGCAAAGTGACATGTATTTTATATAAGAAACAGACACATTTCAGTTAGCTCTTTTGTTTACAAGTACGATCAGTGACCTCATGACAGTTACATGACAGGAAGAGCCGGTGTCTGAGAGGTAGATGACATAGTTAAATTTTATATAGCCCTTCTGGATTTTTTTCCAGCTACTTTATAAATGAAGTAAATTTTTAGCATTACAAAAAGTATGGTTCGATAGGTAGGTTCACTGTTCTTGGTACTTACGCCTTTAAAAGCAAACTTTAACATCTTTTACAGATGTCATGCTGTAGTCTTGTTTATGTTCCATAAATAGAAACCGGAAGACACGTAAAAAATAATGCTTGCGCTGTGGAAATCGAAATAAAATGGATAAAACGAAAACAGATGACGCACGAAAACACATACCGTGACGATAGTAATAGTGAATGATAAATTACTGAATATTTGGACGATTGCCGTAATTCAATTTTATTCCTAGATTGCATTTGATAATCAGTGTCATGAGTATAGTGAATTGGATGATAGCCAAGTTTGTCATGTTTGGTGTGTGGAAATTTCTTTCAGTTTATAAACAAATAACTTTTGAATGTATACATTTTTTTTTTAACAACAATACAGTTTTTGGCATACTATGTACTTTAAGACAAACCCTCCATACTATTTATAAATCACATGTTACAATACACAAAGGTCAGCAGAGGTAGGAAAAAAACCAATAACATTAAAAAATAATTTATAAATGATATCATGGTACTGGGCTCACAGCAATATATTTATGTTTGGCTTATTTTGTCATTTAACGTACATTGTGTATAGATATACTTAAAAAGAAAACCAAATATTTACTGAATTTGAGATAAATGACATGGCAAATAGTATTATTAACAATGGAGATTATTCGAGCAAACCTAGAAAAAAATAACAAAATTTGTGTGCAATGAACAAAATAAATGAAAATCAAAATTTTATTCAAAATAACAGGTGTTGTGATATTGTATATGTCTAAGTGGATGTGTCATGTTCAGTGCTGTGGATGAAGTCCAGAATATCATCACGGTTGTTTATTAGTATTTTACGGCTTGTTGTGTTCTGCTTAAGAAATATACGACCATCAGATGTCCAGTATGTGCATAGTAGGCCATTATATTTTAGTTCTGCAAGCTGCTTTACAAGTTCGGTTCGGTATTTGGTAAGGTTTTCAGTGATGAAGATTTTATCTGGGTGGGTTTTCAAGCCCTTTTTATTACTATACACTTTGTTACGTGTTCTGTATGAAATGAATCTCACAATTACTTGAGATTTTCCATCTTTTACCTTCCTAATAATATGTGACCTTCCAATATCATGTAAGTTGATATCAAGTCCAAACTTGTCATTACACACATTGAGAATAAGCTCATCTGTATTAAGAGGGTGCTTGACATTTCCCCTTTCATCAACAGGCACTTTAATGTTGTGGTAACGAAGGCTGGTACGCCTTGAATATTGTTCCTGACCTTCTATCCTGGATTCAAGCTCTATAATTTTATTGTACAATGCATCAACTTCAGTTGAATGTTCTTTCAAAGCCAATGTATGGTCTTGAGCTGTTGTTTGGAGAGTAGTAATAATAGATGCTTGCTTTGAAAGTATTTGTGCCTGCTCAGTTATTGTTTTTTGTTGCTTGTTAACAGTTTCTATTAATGGATTTACATGAGCATCAACATGTGTTTTGATTTTATCATCAACAATATTCTTTTATGGTTGCTTCTATTGTTTCACATATTTTTTTAGAAAGGATTGGAATGATTTTGTTGAGAACGTCAGGGCTAGTGAGAGTCTCTAATACTTTGTCCGTAATAGTTTTCCTGGTACTGGGGGCCTTTTTGGGAATGATGTCGGTTAGATCAGAAATTGAGTTTCGTCGCCTGATTTGACTTTTTTCTTGTTTTTCTGTTGCTGGGAGGTCATCGGGACTGTCAGGTGAAGCTCTTTTATTAGTAATAGGAGTTGAAGTGGATATATTTGGCTGGCTGAGAACAAGAAATATTGTCATCACTTGACTCTACTGGGCGCAGACATCTTGGATTATGCAAACAAGATCGTAACAGGTTTAATGAAATGTTAATTAGTCCGGTAATTACTGTATACATCAGTCTTTGTATTGATATTTCACATTAATATAGGTAGTTATATAATACCATATAGACTCAGGATTAAATATTTAAGTTATCCATCTATAATTCCCATTTTTTGGGGAGATTCGTTTACTCAACCAGCTGTATTTTGCGCATGCACCAACCCATGCTAAAACTCACAACACAGTATGGCTTCCATGAATTGTTTCTTAAATGAATAATTTACTATTTTACTTCAGCTGATTTTGAATATCCTGTTGAAGCCGTTTGGCTATCTTGCTCCCGAATAATTTTGATTTCAGCGTACCTGATGAAGGTTATTTTAGAATCGCGAATCACATTATTCAAAGTTCAGATAAACTGGGTTAAGGGGTTTTTGGTGTTTAACGCCACATTCAACAATATTTCAGGTACATGTATATCGTGGCCGTCAGTTTTATTGGCGGAGGAAACCCGAGTACCGAGTCCAACTATAGACAAATTATATATCGAAAAAATTATAAGATGACACTACAACTGATAGTCCATCGTGTTCAACTGCTGTAATCATTTCACAAGAACCTTTTGCACCCGAGCATGAAAGTGAATAAAGCGCAAGTTCCAGTTCCTTGTCTAAAGCTGCAGCGGCCAGTGTAAATCTAGTCTGAGTGATTCTGATATCCAAATAATAGATTTCTAGATGAAACTATTGAAGCTCACAACTTTCCTTTTCCAGCAAGGTATATTCATTGATCCATTTTTCTTTTCATTTCAAAGAAAGGAAACGCATAAAAGGAAACTGTTCATAGGTTCACATAGTATGCCTATCAGGACCAAATAAATTGGTGACACAAATGAATTCAAAGAGTGTTAATAACGACGACTTCAAGTCAGAAGGACAGAGGTGGAAAAACAATCTCTCTTCGGGATGTTTGGTTTGTCAATTCTTCCTCCAACCTTCTTTTTCCAGATTAAAAATTAGGAGAACATAAAAACGTCATAAGGGGTCGACATGCAACTGGCGTGCAGGAATTAGGAAGAACGAGGCGATTTTTTCCCATTCATTTCTATTTTCGAATCCCAAAACTTTTGGCACAGTAAATCATCAATTTTAAACCCAAACAAGACGAAGCAAGGAAATCGTACTAATACCCCAACTTGTTTATCCAACTCCCGGGTTCCACCTCCTTAACTCCCGGCTCCCGTCCTTCAGCCCTCTGTTCATCCCCTCTTATATGACACCACACCGTAGCGTTGGGATATTAGACGGTACCCTTTAATGTCCCATTACTTAAATGACGTATTTTAATACCCCCAATTTGAAAAAGTAGGCGGTATATAGTGATCGATATGTCCGTTCGTTTGTTCGTCAGTCACCACTTTTGTATTCGCAACTCCTCCTAAATTGCTGAACGGAATTTGAACTTTCAGGGAATTGTATTTGCATGATGGTGATGTGCACCTCGTATTTTGTTTTCGGATCAAATCATTTTTGGTTAGTGAGCTTATATACACGATTTTTTTGTTCTGAAACGTTTTAAGAATGGTCTAAATATTTCAAAAACAATTTATGTTCCTTCTAATTCCAATGTTTTTACATTTTCCATGGGATTGTAAATTCAAAAATCAATATGATTCCTTTATTTCTAGTTTATTATACCCCAACTTCACAAGTTGGGTGTATAATGTTCGTCATGTCCGTCGGTACGTCCATTCGTCACACCTGGGGTGTACACATCTCTAATTCGCTACTCCTCTTACACCAGTTAATGGATTTCAATGAAACTTTTATGGATATTTTCCTCACACAATGAGATGCACCTCCTATTTTTATTTTTCAATGGAACAAAATGTTCAATTGCGGTTCAAGAGCTTCTACAACCCTCGAAAAGTGCTTTTTCCCGAGAGTTTCCGGGAGTCTTCGATCCCCTGGGCCCACAACCAAGGATTTTCTCTTGACCCTCTGTGGGCCTTAAGCGCACCCCCCCCCCCCCCCCCCGATCCCTCACCGAAAATTAGCTTCCATATCAGTCCGACCCTAGCTACGCCACTGACGACTTTAACGGGATTCGAAATCCCAACTTTAGTAGCGATAGGCACTGATTGCACAGGTAGTTGTAAATCAAACGACCATACGATCACGAACACGACAGCCCATAACTCATAACTCATAGCATGAAGATATTCTTATAATGCTGAACCCGTTCCCGTAATTTAAAAAAAAAAACAATATCAACTAAATTCTATAAATAATATAGTGTAAACTATATAAGAACTGTGATTTATGAACTATTTACTTCTTTTGATAGCCTGATACATTTGTATCAAGTATCTATCTTTAATTTTAAAATATAACAGATATTAACATGCTATTTTCATCTAAGCAAATTAGAATTATAACCTTGTGAGGTGCTGGGTTGCCAATAAACCTCCCGGGTTGCTGAGCTGTAACGTGTCTGGACATACGGACGCCAGTTTATTGTTATACGTGGTATTCCAATTTTCGTGGATTTTGTGGATATTATCAAACCACAGTATTGAGAAGTCAATGAAGCAGAAAAGATTTATCTTACCTTCATTCGGCCGATTTTGGAATATGCAGACGTCGTATGGGATAATAAAACATTGTTCTTGATAAATAAATTAGAAAATGTTCAAATAGAGGCTGCTAGAATCGTCACTGGGGGAACTCGGTTAGTATCTATTAATAGTTTATATAAAGAGACGGGTTGGGAGACGTTACAGGCAAGACGGGAAAATCACAAAAAAATATATTTTTATAAAATGGTAAACGGTCTTGTTCCTCCTTACCTTAGTGCAATTGTTCCCTGTAACTTTGAAAATATTCATGACTACAACACTAGACAGGCCGTAAGTATCCCCCCAGTACGTACTAGAACAACCTTGTATAATAATTATTTTCTACCCTCTTCTGTAAGATTATGGAACAGCGAACCCACATCAATAAGAGATAGCAAGTCTCCTTCATCTCTCAAATCCTATTATAAATCAAAATGTATAAAGAAACCTATTTATTATTACTCAGGAACTCGAATTGGACAAATCCTTCACATGAGATTACGAACGGCATGTAGCTCTCTAAACCATCATCTATTCCTAAAAAATGTAGTAGATTCGCCCAACTGTAGTTGTCATCAAGGGGTCCCTGAAACTAACTCGCATTATCTTTTTTATTGTCATAGGTTCAACGATTCGAGAAATCGGTATATCGAATCAATTGATATTCCTATGAACTTGACAGTTGACCGTTTACTTTTTGGATCACCTGACCTCACAGACGATCAAAATAACAGTTTATTTTTAAATGTACAAAAGTTTATAATAAACAGTAAACGTTTCATCTAACATCAGCAGTACCTAGTTCCCTTATTTCATTCTTCTTTTTTCTTGTTTTTTAATTACATTGAATCAAACATTTTTTACATCAAACACCAGATCACTTTCTTTGTTTTATCTTCTTATACCTTCTGTAATTTATATCAAATTTGTAAGTTAGTTCTATTTGCTTCTCCCCTTAGAGATTCACAGTATAGTATATATGAAATTTATTCCTATGGATAGGGATTAATATAAGTTCTTGTAACTTGTTTCCCAATCCTATTAATTTCTTCTTATTATGTAATGTATATAGCTGAATACTGTAATGTTATATTGAATTAATTAATAAAATATGTTTAAACTAATGAAGCAGAAGATCCACGAGATACATTTTTTCTTCAAACTACGAAAATTGGAATCCACGAATATAATGAATACACAGTATTGGAATAGTAGACGTTTTCTCAAATGTCAATAACAGTTTTCTCCATAAACCAATATACAATGTAGTTCATATCATGTACTATCTCTTTACGAATTTACTTTCTATTTTCAGAATCATCAACAACGCCGTATAAGTTAAACAACAATGAATGCCATGCAATTACAAAGTATTGATCTGTTATCCATTCCTTTATTACGGAGAAATACTTATCTAATTTATAGTTTATGGTGAGTAAGAAATATTACGTAGAGTAAATAAACGTTAGAGAATACCGAAGCGGCAATCAAAAATGGACAATCAAGAAAAACTGGCAACATAGACGAATAAAAAACAAAAAAACCACAACACAATATGTATTGGACACCACTATTCGTAAACAAACACAAACAATGTAAATAAAACATGCAAACAACTAGAGGTAAAGTCGGACCGAACATCGTTTTTAATGCGATAATCGAATTGGACATCACAACACAGAACTCAGAACGTAAAGACATAATATTATGTCGATTACAGAGTAAGGTAGTATATATCTTAGAGCAAAGGAACAAACCGGGAAGAAGTGGCCACTGAGTAACGAGATAATCCGAGTGGTCCATAGAAGTAAAAAAGCATAATCCGAATGGTACGTGAAAGTCTTCTAGTAAACAGCATAATCCGAATGCATGCGCAATGGCCAACATAAGGCACTATTGGCACGTGCTTTCAAATGATATTGACATAAATATTTTTGTTATTGATAAAAAAAAAAAGAACTTAGAAAGTCATGTGCATCATGACATGCATCACGGTGACTGCGGGAGTCAAGCAGTATCATCACTCTCGGCCAACAGTTGAATTCTTCCCGTCTCCTACAAAGAAAATTATACTTCAATTCGATATCCTTCCCATTGCTCTTTGTTAGACCGGGAACAATCATAATAGTCGTAAGGGAAATAATTTGGTTTGTTATACCTTATAATTATACCCCCACTCCCCGGAGGGGGAGGGGGTATACTGTTTTACCTCTGTCCGTCTGTCCGTCCTTCCGTCCTTCCGTCCGTCCAAGATATTTTTCGTCGCATTTTTCTCAGCAACTATCGATGGCAGAAATCTGATATTTGGTCACAAGCTTCATATAGGTATACCATATTGTGGGTATCGTTTTTGGACCCGTCAGATTCCTAATTCCTGTTTGCCGACTTAGTTGGTTTTTATACACATTGAACAATTATGCACATTTTTCGTCACATTTTTCTCAGCAACTATTGATAACACAAATCTGATATTTGGTCACAAGCTTCATATTGGTACCCCATATCATGGGAAGCGTTTGTGGACCCATCAGATTCCTACTTCCTGTTTGCCGACTTTGTTGATTTTTATACCCATTGGACATATATGCTCATTTTTCGTCGCATTTTTTCTCAGCAAATATTGATGGCAGAAATCTGATATTTCGTCACAAGCTTCATATAGGTACCCCATTTTGTGGGAAGCGTTTTTTAACCCGTCAGATTCTTACTTCCTGTTTGCCGACTTAGTTGGCTTTTATACACATTTAGCATATATGCACCTTTTTCCTCGCATTTTTCTCAGCAAATATTGATGACAGGAATCTGATATTTGGTCACAAGCTTCATGTAGGTATGCCATATTGTGAGAAGCGTTTTTGGAACCCATATATGCTCATTTTTCGTCGCATTTTTCTCAGCAAATATTGATGGCAGAAATCTGATATTTCGTCACAAGCTTCATATAGGTACCTCGTTTTGTGGGAAGCGTTTTTTGACCCGTCAGATTCCTACTTCCTGTTTTCCGACTTAGTTGGCTTATATACACATTTAACATGTATGCACATTTTTCGTCGCATTTTTCTCAGCAACTATTGACAGGAATCTGATATTTTGTCACAAGTTTCATATAGGTACCCCATATCATGGTAAGCCTTTTTGGACCAATCAGATTCCTGCTTCCTGTTTGCCGACTTGGTTGGTTTTTATACACATTGAACATTTATGCGGGGGTGTCATAAGTGAGCATTAGCTCACAGTTCATCTTGTTTTTTCTCTATTTAAATGTATTGGGAATAAAAATCAACATTTTTACTGGGTTTTTTTAAATCTCAAAATCCTTGAATCAGCGATCTGTTGATCGTCAACAGTTTTCGGTCTGTTGGACCGGGTCCGATCTGTTGACCGTTTGCCCTACATTTATTGGTTGCTTAAAATAGCTGCACGCGTATGTCACGTGATTCCCTGTCGTCTGTGTAACGTTTACTAAAACAGATTTATTAATGAATTGTATATTTCATTTTAAACATATTTTATTCATAAATAAATGAAATGGATTGGATAGCAGGCAATAGCCTATATAAATCCTCTCCATACACAAGGCAACAGCAACAATCAACAATGCATGCATTTAAATTTACAATGCACAATATAGAATTGCATACTCAAAGGGAAATAACTCGAGTATACAATATAGCAGTCAGAAATCTCATATATTCAGTTATTGATAAGTAATTAACATTGATTAGATTTTATCGACAATTTGGCTAATATGAGATCTAATAAAAAAAAATACACTTAGTTGCTATCTAAAAGTGTTACCAGTGTACGATGTTGCTAGATTTATTACCTCTCAATTTAATTTAAATACTTAATTCATTTCAGAATTTTTTTATTAGCATGCAGTAGGTAATCATATAGCTGCAATAATGTAGCTCCTGTGACAAACTTGTGTCTCGGCAGAGCTACAACGCGGTCCCATTCGTCACAATGGAGCAAAAGAAAAGTTGCAGTTGAAACATAAAAACTCACTATTTACGCTTCAAACATTTCATTATAACAATTACTGATGATCCCAGTCCTTGTTAAATCGGTTTGGCTGAGAAATATATGTGACGAATGGGACCGCGTTGTAGCTCTGCCGAGACACAAGTTTGTCACAGGAGCTACATTATTGCTGCTAGTTATAACCCTTGCGAGTAAGCGAGCATTTAGGGTTTTATTATTAGAACTAGTAATCATAGTGTAAATATGAGATTTATGACATTATATATACATGTATATATTTATAAAACAAAAAAAAAATTATAAATAGAATATCAATAAATTTATTTAATTTAGTCATGCGAGAGGTATAGTACCGATATTTGCAATCATGGTCCATCATACGTGAGAATACTGTTATAGTTTGAAATGTTTAAAAAAAAAAAAATTATATTACTATATTATTATCAAATCATTTGCTCCGCTTAATAAAGGAATGTACTGCACGAAGAAGTTTTACATTCTGATTATAATCAGAGATGATTTCACTTCCATAAAGAATGGTTTGAATAGTAAATTCTATGTTAAGTTCATTAAAGGAATCAACAAGTTGTTGCCTATGAATATTATATAAAGAACAGTGCATAAAATAATGGGAGGGGCTTTCAAAGGGATGATTGCAATGTGGGCAATATGGTCTGTCGGATAAGTGATGTTGCTGCAAATGTAGATTTAGATTGCTAGCATCATATCTCATCTGACAGTGCATGATATTTTCTTTTCTGTCACCTATATGAAAATATTTAGGCGAGGCTTTTGTACCAGAGTTCAGTCGTGTCTTAAATATATTAAGAGAAGGACTGGACTTTGTTGAGGCAGGCAGACCATTCCACAGTCGTAACGTACAAGGGATGAAACTGTTGCTATTTGAGACAGCATTACAAAAGGGTAGTCTACAATTGTCCCCCGATATTTGTTGTCGTAGATTATAATCGTGAATATTTTCTGTGTATGGTTGGATCATGTCATACATATAGTCCGGAGTTAAACCATTTATTATTTCATAGAGTAAAATCAACTTTTGTTTCTCTCTTCTTTTATAAAGGGGTTCCCAGCCAAGTCCACTATATAATTTAGATCTGGATGAATTTACTCTCAACCCTGTAATTATCCTGCCTGCCTCAACCTAAACACTTTCCAATAGATTAGCTTCATTTTGGGTACAATTGTCCCAAATCCCATTTGAATTTCCATATTCTAGCATAGGTCGGATAAATGACAAATATATTTTAATCAATACATTTCTGTCAACTTGATATTTGAGCATTCTAAGAATTTTCAGTCTGTCACATGCTTTCTTATAATTTTTACTTACATAATCACCCCAATGAATTGTATATATACTATATCAAAAAAGATTGCTATTGGAATGGCAGAAATGCAGGATACAAATTCAAAAATAATTTATAAGCTGGTTGCGATAAGCCAGTGAAACTAAAAACAGGAAAAGAAATTAAATTAGAAAGCATTAAATATGATAAGGTATAACAAATCAGTTATAGACTGGTTCCTTGAACAACAGATGTTTTCCTTGGATCCAGTCAATAACTGTATAACGATGCAATTGTCGAGTGATTTTCAGACGACAATCAAGAAATGGTGGCACCGCGACGAATCGGTTTGGAGCTAGACTTATTTAAGAATATTATACTTTGTTTTTATTTTCCTTATTTGTCTTTGTTAGCGCAGCCGGTCAATATTTTAATTTATTATATAATGATATTTTACTCTTTATTTCATTGGTTTAGAATTTATCACCTAACATTCCATTAATCTTTGAATTGTTTGATTAAAATCCATATTGACTTCTCTTTCACTTTCACTTTCCATTGCATTATGTATGGCGTCATAATGAAGTGATTAATTTCATATTGACTTGGTTTCACTTTCACTTTTCATTTTATTGTAATGAAACAATTACAGTCTTTTGTATCAGTCAATACGAGTTTTTATGGACCTTAGAAATCAATATTCACCCCAGCCTAAAGGCTTCGGTGAATATCGTTCCTAAGGTCCATCAAAACTCGTATTGACCTCAACAAAAGACTATAATTGTATATTATTAACCAGTAGGTTATATTATGAATACTACAGATTGATACAGCAAGAACATTATTTTGCTCCAAAATACTTTGCCTGTCTATTATGGCCTTTAAGGCCATAATGGACCGGTCCATTATGGCTTTCTTAAAAAAGAATGAAGATAACCGGTACCTAAAAAATTCAAAAATTTCATAAAATTTCAAAATTATAAAATCAATAACAAAAAAAAATAAACTTCAAAATTTGCAAAAAATTTCAATATTTCAAAAATTTCTGAAAAATTCAAAATTTTCAAAAAGTTTCAAAAATTTCAGTTTTCATAAAATTTCAAAATGTTAATATTTAAATAATAATATTGAAAAATGATAAAACAATTATAGCCTACCATTTCGGTCAATACTATGGCCTTCTTCAAAAAGAATGAAGATTACCTAAGATTGAAATTGGCTGGTTAATAAAAGTATTAAGAAATTGGTGTTTTCATAATGGACCGGTTATATGTCCTCGGTTAAGTCATAATGGCCCTCGGAAGGTTGTATTGGCCCTCGGCATTGCTTCGGGCCAATGCAACATTCCTTGGGCCATTATAACTAACCTTGGACATATAACCGGTCCATTATGAAAACACCCATCTATTAATACTATAATATTGACCGGTCAATATTTTAGTATATTGACCGGACCCGATCAATATAATGTTTTCTTCCGGATTTTGTCCGAACTCGTTTTTTGTCTTGATATACAATAACAAAGCATGTCGTCTGACAGATTTGCGGGTATTGAGTATAATATAACAAATAATTCATGGCATTTCGGGCTTCGGGCTTCGCTTCGGTCCATATAATATTTTGTGGGTGACATCCCGGTCCATCAACTGCCATATTGCCCTTAGTGCCATGAACTATTTGTTAAATGTAGTGCAATCTTTTGCGGTTTAATTGGTGTATAATCGTTAACCAAAGTATATTTTATATAGTTTTTCTTCGTAGTAAAAAACTTACTTCCGCCAACGCTTTTTCAACCCTATAAAACTACAAAATTGCATTACATTTTTAAATTATTAAATACAATTAAAAGGATTATTTTTTGTTTGAACATTCTACATTTCCAACTATTGTTATTGTGCAATGTTAATAGTTTTTATGGCGTTGGAAAAGTGTGTGTGATTGAATGGTTGTTTGCTTCATTCAATGAAGAAGTTTGAATTCCGAGGTCACACGTTATCCTTTTGACCAATCCAAATAGACCTTCCAAATTAAATGAGCATTTAATGTAATTATTTTCAGGTTGGTAGTACTGATACTTAGTTATTACAAATTTGCCTTCGAAGTGATACACGTTGCTATCAGTCACGATTTTAATGTTATAGCCACCGGTATTGTTAATCTGGTTGTCTATATATTAGTAGGGAAAGCACATTCTAGGTTAGTATTTATATTATTAGCAATTCTAATATGACGTCCTTCGTTGATTATATAAACAATGCAGTGATTAAACACCCGATATATTTTAATTCGCACTTGCTTATTGTATGGTTTTAATCCAACCAAACAGAGCAAGAAACAATCCCTGGCGGATGAAGGCTAATTATAACGAAAAGTTGTCATCACTTTATATATAGTCGACGCTACCCATCGACAAATGCGAGAGATTGTCTTTTAGTATAACAATTTCCTACATTTTTGCATGTGCAAGAACTATTTAAGCTTTTTCATATTGTTCTTATGGTTTTCAAACGTAAATTAGAACTGGCAGGGACGTACCTAGGGATTTAAAACAGGGGAGGCATGAGTATGATGCTCTGATTGAAGCCCCGTGCAAGTGGGTCGAAGTTCCCCCTCCGAAATTTGTGACTTAACGGCCCAAAATAACACATCTTTTATTCATCGATTTCTATATGATTGAGATGCTTTCTATAGCAGTTACTATCGTAAATATCAACCGCGCAGTCGAAGCTTCTATGGTAATAATTCCAAACGACAGTACTTAGTCGGTGAATACAAGATGAATTTTCCTATTGCCACTCGAATCCCATCGTTTAAGAACAGCTTTTTATTTTAATTTTATTTAATTTTTTTCTTCAGAAAAAACAGACGAATTGTCTCGTCTGCCTCAATGGTACTTACGGCCTTGACTGGTAAATTTGTTCTATTACATTTTATTTTTCAGACTTGGATATAGAAAGTTGTCTATCATATGGGTGATTGTATTTTTATTGACTCGCATTTACGAATGTTTGTACCGATATATTGTGACAGGTAAATATGAAATGACTTCTACAATAATTGAAATATTTTTATTGATCATAGTTGGGTCAAATCGTATTATCTTAAGCTCAGATTTAGTCGTCTCTTCAGACAACACCATCGTAGGCCCCTTTATATTAGACGATGTACGACTGTCCATTAAAAATAACCTTCAATTTGTGGATGTATCTAAAAGATTTTTGATTGTTGGTGTTTAACGCCACTTTCAGCAATATTTCAGCTATATCATGACGACCAGTTTTAATGGTGGAAGCAGCCGGAGTACCCGGGGAGAACCACCTACCATGGGCAAGCAACTGGTAAACTTTATCACTTGCGGCTGCGAGTCGAGTGCACCCTTTTTTGTAATTTACAAAGCCGGGAGCGAACCCACGCTGTATTGGTGATAGGCTTATATGAGTTGTTAGGTAATCCAACTACCTAACTCATTGAGTCACCAAAGGCCCTTGTATCTAAAAAGAAACTTTTGAAGATTCCAAAGTGGTAATCAGAAGAAGTTCATCGCAGGACAGAAAACACAATGAACAAACGTCTAAGGACAAGAAAACAAACAATAATCTACAAAGCAACACACATAATACTAAAGATTGAGCAACACAGACCCCACTAATACGGGGGTAAACTCAGGTGCTCCAGACGGGTAGGAAGTTCCTGCTTCACTAGTATACATAATAAATTAATACAAATACACCCCGTAACATAAATAAAACATGAACCCCCTACAAAACAATGAGAGTAGAGATTATGCAAACATTGTTTTTATGCAGGAGGACGCGGATATTACAACACGGATCCAAAAAAAATTGAAGACAACATGAACAACATATTCCCCACCGAGACAAGTAAAAACACGAGATCGAATTCAGGTGCTCCGGAAGGGTAAGCAGTTCCTGCTCCACTAGTGGCACCTGTCAGATGTTGAGGAATTGTAATGGATATATTTATCAAGATATCTAGCTTAATTTGTTTGTTTATGTCGACATATGGTATCGAAATAGAAAATAAGGCCACTGAAAATGCCACCGTCAGCTTCTTTATATTCAAAGCTTATTATTTCAAACGCAGACCTGGTATATACCCTTTGATCATTTAGTTCATTATTTATCACTAAAATTGATATCTAGGTTTTTTATTACTATCACTGGGTCGATACCTCTACATTAGCTGATTTTCGATATCTTGTTTAGTCCCTTTGAATTTATCACAGGCGCATGGGGCATGGATTTCGTTTCCTCCTCCCCCCTTTTCTCTACTACCCCCCTTTTTTCAAAATTTTCATATAAATCATTCCTTTTTCAAAATTTTCATAATCATTCGTTTTTTCTTCATTTGACAATATCAGTAGACGTCATACATCATGAATAATACATGTATTCTGTGTCCACATTTTTTTCGACTGATACAGTATAAGAGAGAAGGTATGCAACTCCATTTTCATATTTCGCGCCATATCGCTCACCTTGGTTGGGAAACCCCAGTGTTTTTTACACTTTTTACCTTGTCTACATATGCCACTATCGTATCAAACTGTTTCTAAGACACTTACCTAATTGCCCATGTTCGAATTTCAGTCTGTACGTCGATCTTTTCCAAGAAATCTCGCCGAGAATAGCGAGGCAGCTTCGTTTCTAGATCAAACTACATCATTTGAGACGGAAGTGCAAGAACGGGAACCCTGGGATTTTTACGAAATATTCGGAGCGCATCTGGGTTTTTCATTGCAGGTAATCCACCTGCAATGAAAAACCCAGATGCGCTCCGAATATTTTTCCCATAATGTTTTGGCGGGAAATATAAACCGCTGAAAAAACATAACAGCAGACGGATTATTTCGTAAAAATGGCACAACGACCATCTGAATATGGAAACATTGAAATAATTTGATGGTAGATAACTGTTCAAAAAGAAATTCAAACTGAGAAATAGATGATTGAATGGTTTTAACTGAAGTCAAAATTTCAATGAAAAAGAAATATTCAGCTTGCCTCTACTTCAAATTATTAAAATCATACCCAAACAAATACATATACAACTAAAAAAAAAAAAAAAAACAAAAAATAAAAAAAAAACAAAGGAAGAAGAAGCTGAGAACAGCAATTGAATGGGACTTTGGCATTTTACCCCCTTCCTCAATAAAAGGGCTCCCAACTGACAAAAATGTGTAAGGGAGCCGGAAAGACCATTTAACTAAGGGGGCTATTTCTTTTTTATTTCATGTCACTGATTTTATAAAACAATAATCTGTCTTACAGGGGTAAAAAATAAATAACTTGTGTAACTCCACTTTTCAGCAGTGACAGAAATCAGTGTTGAAATCCAGAAAAAAAATCCTATTTTACCGTATAAGTGGTTATTTTGGTGGGTATTTAATTTTCACTTTCTTCGCGATGATGTTAAATGCGCGAAAAAAGTTCACGAATTATTATTTCACGTTCAAATAGTTAAACAAGTTATTTATTTTTTACCCCTGAAAAAGAAATAGCCCCCTTAGTTAAATGGTCCCTTCGGCTCCCTTACACATTTGTATCAGTTGGGAGCCCTTTTATTGAGTAAGAGGGTAAAATGCCATAGTCCCATTCAATAGCTGTTCTCTGCTTCTTCTTCCTTTGTTTTTTTTTTATTTTTTTATATTTTTTTTTTTTTTAGTTGTATATGTATTTGTTTGGGTATGATTTTAATAATTTGAAGTAGAGGCAAGCTGAATATTTCTTTTTCATTGAAATTTTGACTTCAGTTAAAACCATTCAATCATCTATTTCTCAGTTTGAATTTCTTTTTGAACAGTTATCTACCATCAAATTATTTCAATGTTTCCATATTCAGATGGTCGTTGTGCCATTTTTACGAAATAATCCGTCTGCTGTTATGTTTTTTCAGCGGTTTATATTTCCCGCCAAAACATTATGGGAAAAATATTCGGAGCGCATCTGGGTTTTTCATTGCAGGTGGATTACCTGCAATGAAAAACCCAGATGCGCTCCGAATATTTCGTAAAAATCCCAGGGTTCCCGTTCTTGCACTTCCGTCTCAAATGATGTAGTTTGATCTAGAAACGAAGCTGCCTCGCTATTCTCGGCGAGATTTCTTGGAAAAGATCGACGTACAGACTGAAATTCGAACATGGGCAATTAGGTAAGTGTCTTAGAAAGAGTTTGATACGACAGTGGCATATGTAGACAAGGTAAAAAGTGTAAAAAACACTGGGGTTTCCCAACCAAGGTGAGCGATATGGCGCGAAATATGAAAATGGAGTTGCATACCTTCTCTCTTATACTGTATCAGTCGAAAAAATGTGGACACAGAATACATGTATTATTCATGATGTATGACGTCTACTGATATTGTCAAATGAAGAAAAAACGAATGATTATGAAAATTTTGAAAAAGGAATGATTTATATGAAAATTTTGAAAAAAGGGGGGGTAGTAGAGAAAAGGGGGGAGGAGGAAACGAAATCCATGCCCCATGCGCCTGTGGAATTTATTGCTCCCAAAACTTTAAAGTAATATGAAAGGCAAATATCGTGGAATTTTTGGATTAAATATTTTCACTTATTTTTAACTAAAATCAGCTCCATAACATTTAAAATTCTGCTCTAAAGCAGATTTTAAGAGCAAATCGCAAAATATTTGACAGCAGATAATTCTGTTTTCCCGTACACTAATGCAAATGATATGCGCGTGACCCAAGATTTGAACTCTTTCGGGGAGATTATCCCTCATGCGCACTGTTCAGTTGATGAAAAAATGTCGGATGCAAGTAAAAATATATTCCGTGTGTACCACATAAGAATAATTGCCACCCAAAAAAATGGTTCACACGACATGAAACAGACAGATTCCTCAATAATCATTGTCATGTGTGCGTGCTTACCTCAGCATCCATGCTTGTTTATCTTTTCGTCACGAGGTCATAATCGGCAATCATCGGAACAAAACAACCAAAAGTTTATCAGTCTCCACAACGCAATGGCGAGGACGATAAACATGCACACGGATTTTCAGATTTCTAATTGTTAGGAACATATTTCGACTTGAAACATGCATGAATAGCATAGTAAAGATACCGCCGTATTCCAAATTGAATTTTCAGGGGGAAAATGACTTCACCCAAAACTGGTGTAATATTACTTTAAGTAATTTAGCTTTCCAATCTTTCGGTTTTAAGGGAACCTGATGAAGGTTATTTCAGAAAGTCGTCGGGTGCACTAAATTGTATATATACCATTTTATTATCAGACATGGTGATAAAATGAAAAACAAAAAATACCATACTGTCTGAACAATTCCAAATTCCAATAGATAAATCGTTGAAAGAGGCAAAATTGATGCCCCTAGCACAAGAATGCATGACCTCTCACTTTCCTAGCATGATACATGCAGTTCAATATAACGTGGCGGGGTTAAGCTATTTTTATTGGCCCAAACATCCCTTCTTAGTGAAATGAAAATAACTATCTAAATGATTGCATCTTGTTGTTGTTTTTTTGTTTTTGTTTTTGTTTTGCTTTTCAATGCCACTGTCAGGAAAATCCGTTGTTTATCATAACATCATAATAATAGATTTTTATTTTCGGATATTATACCGAACCTGGGTCGTTCCAACTGCCATTGACAGTTCTTGCGAGTTCGAGGCATTGAAGTATTACTGTAGATTAGCCAAACGAAATTATACTGTTATAAATCGAATAAACTAAATAATCATGTTTATTTGCTTGCAGATCCTACGAAATCTATAACTAGCTTAGAAATTGAAATTGCTGAACAGATGTGTAACACAGGGATATTTGGTTGCGTTTTCATTTACAGTTCGGATGTTTTCCAGAAATGTATGAGGTAATATAGATCGTTAAACCTTGGGTATTCTGAGTGCCAACTGTCGACCTTACTAGTGATAAAAATTTCAATCTTTGAAAATTCTTTCAAATCTTGAATAAGGGTAATAACAAAATTACCGAACTCTGAACAATCTTACAAAGGGAAAGTCAAAACTCATAATTATATAAACAGACAAAATCAGTCAACAACCGGAAAACTGTGAAAACCGTAATGACCCTGACTTGGTACAGGCATTTCTAAAGAAATGGTGGGTTGAATCAGATTTTAAAGCGCCAAACCATGGTTGGATTATATAAACTTCCTCTATACGATTTGCAACAACTGCTTATCCTTCGCGAGGACCTGGGTTCACAGCGTGTTTTTTGTCGGGGTCTGTTTTGCTCATCTTTTTAGTTTTCTGTTTTCTGTTTTGTTTGTCTTCGTTCTATGTCTTGTATTCAATATTGTCTGTGCCAATAAATTTAGAGTCCAAATCAAGTGATTTAATAAACATCAAAGATAGCATATTAATGTATTGATCAGATACTAGATAAACACGACGGTGTCACTAGTGGCGCAGGAATTTGCCACCCTTCCGGAGCACCTGAATTCACCCCCTGTTTTCAGTGGGGTTCGTGTTACTCGATCTTTAGTACAGGTATTTTTTGTAGATCGTTGTTTGTCCTTTTGTCCTTTTTCCTTTGGCCATTGTGTTGTTTGTTCTTCTTCGATATACGGATTCTGATTGCCCCTTTGGTATCTTCAAACTCTTCTTGCATGCTCTTACTCACACATGTTTTCGCTCATTGGTGTTCAATTTCAAGGCATACTTTAAATCGGTTGTTGTCTGATTACACGATTGCTGAAATTGACTATATATATAACTTGACTTTAGTTCTTGGATGTGTCCTCATAATAAATGACATTTCATAAGAAGTTTATATTGTCCGTTACAGTGAAGATTCAAGGGAGAACATCAGAGAAATCCACACTCCATTTGAAATACGTGATATTACATTATCGAACGGCACATATCAAAGGATAGGGAAGATACAGTCATGGCTTAGAAAAAAATGTGATGCTATAACTCTTACTGGAAACGGGTTGGATACATTGAGACAAGCGTGCAACGGTCATGTCGTAATTCTTCGTACAGGGACGTCGATGGACAATTACAAGATATGTCTTTCCAAACAAGACATTGAACAGGATAAGAGAACATCTTCTGTGAACACAACATCAGCTACACAACATCTACAGTTGCTGCTGAATAGATTTGTAGACACCAACGTACCATTTGTGGTATTATGTCTATTAAACACTAATGAAAGGGGAAATATTATGAAGCAGGTGAGTTTTACGAGATAAGGATAAAATATAGAATCTTAACTTTGCACATGCTTATCCAGAAATCACGCGTCAGATTTTGCAAAGATGTCCAAAGTCTATTGTATATTTTAATGCTTATCTCGTAGTTAAGATAGCGTAACGAAAAGTAGAGGTAGTGCCGGATTTAGGACATATGAGGCCCTGTGCTAGTTAAGTTATGAGGCCCCTTACTTGGGTCCTGAAGGAGGTAGACCCGGTATGCCTACACAGGCAGTCAGGCATACATGCTCCGGAAAATTAGGAATAGTTAAAATATTACGTTTTATTATATGACTTCAGATAATGTCTTTTCTGATTGGCAGACGTCCCTAGAAACGTTCTTTGATAAAACGTTTTATTAAGGGGGTAGGCCTGGGTAACCCCAAAATTTTCCCATAGTTCTTTTTTTCTTTAATTTGCATCATTGAATAGTTATGTGTAAATACATTATCTGCCAAAGTTTCAAGAAATTTCACCGTTTTCTGCATAGCACATCCTAAATATAGCAATTTTGGGGGTATGCTTGACGCCTGATGGTAATACTAGTTTCTGAAGCTTCTAATAGATATACACATTTATTTCTGATTGAAAGGGAATGTTTTGGCTTTAATACACTTGGGAGTGTTATTGTTAAATAATTATGAAATATCTGGCATAATATCAGCAAGGACGAATAGCTTTAATATGGATAACAAAAACTTAAAGTAATATGAAAGGCAAATATCGTGGAATTTTTGGATTAAATATTTTCACTTAATATGTCACTTAATTTTAACTAAAATCAACTGCATAACATTAAAAATCCGCTCAAAAGCAGATTTTAAGAACAAATCGCAAAATATTTGACAGCAGATAATTCTGTTTTCCGTACAGTAATTAATGCAAAGGATATGCGCGTGACCCAAGATTTGAACTCTTTCGGAGAGATTATCGCTCATGCGCAATGTTCAGTTGATGAAAAAAAAAATATATTCCGTGTGTACCACATAAGAATAATTGCAAAAAAAATTGGTTCACACGACATGAAACAGACAGATTCCTCAATAATCATTGTCAGGAATGTGTGCGTGCTTACCTCAGCATCCATGATTGTTTATCTTTTCTTCACGAGGTCATGATCGGCAATCATCGGAACAAAACAACCGAAAGTTAATCAGTCTCCACAACAATGGCGAGAACAGTAAACATGCACACGGATTTGTAGATTTCTAGTTGTTGTGAACATATTTCGACTTGAAACATGCATGAATAGCTTAGTAAAGGTACCGCCGTATTCCAAATTGAATTTTCAGGGGAAAATTTTCTTCACCCAAAACTGGTGTAATATTACTTTAAGATAACGCCATCATAAATAAACTGCTATTTAGAAAAAAGGTATATCGTGTGTATGTATGTATGTATATAATATCAGTGGTGGTGTTGCAAATATATTTTACCAGAGTTGTGCACAGATAGATAATAACCAACAGGTATATGAAGCACAGATTCAGGTGCCAAGATGTAACAGTATCTTAAAGGCAAGTTCACACGAGTGTCAAAAGCTCAGGTCACTTCATCTTGATCGATGTACGGGTGAGCACACAGACCACAGTCCCAAGGCAACTCATCTTAATGTCTGTATGTTGTCTTCCGTTTGGGCAAGTTCTTGCTTTTTGATAGGTGTTTCCACCCCTCACCAAATATTTCCTCGTCCATTATTCTTATTTACACTTTATTTTATTATTAATATCACCATTTTTACTTTCATACTTTCAAAGGTTGCATACATCAGATAACTACCAAATTACTTATTTAGGTTTCACATTTGCATTAAAAAAGGAATAACTACCCCTTTACTTATTTGTTATTTTGTTTCAAGTTGGAAAACAATCTTGATAATAAATATCAGGATTTGCTGCAAAAGTAACTTCAGTTTTTCTTCTCATTAGATTGAAGCTTCTTTACATATTCAAGGACTTGAAGAATAAAGTTCTTAAAGTAAATTTGTATCAATAGCTATTTTATGCTACTACATTCTTCTATAAGTGTCCAAATTGAACAGAACGCCGTCAAATTTAAAATTGCACCACGTAAGTATGAATCCATATTCAACTTTTGTTTTTGCCAATAACCAGAGGCCCCTAATAATTTGGTTTCTATGCCACTGAACCACTGTCATGACGGTCTGCTTTGTGGCACACTCCAATAGGCTATCAACTCGATCAGTATGTCTGGAATCGCCTCGAAACAACGCCTTCAAATTTAAAATTGCACTACATAAGCAAAAATCCATCGTAAAAACTTTTTTTGGCTGGAAGATGAGGCCCCCAGGCCAAGGAGGCCCTGTGCTTAAGCACACCTAAGTACAATGGTAAATCCGGCACTGTGTAGAGGTAAGAACAATAAACATGCATCCCATTTAGGTCTGTAGTTTTTAATACACGGTTACTAGTAGAGTTATCTCCCTTTTTTTCCATCAAAACAAAGATGACGTCACATGGATCACTTCAACTGATCACTTACACACAACACAAAAATTATATATTTATTAGTTTTGATGCAGTTACATCTAAATCCTTCATTCAAAGGTAATCAGTAAGATATATTCGTTGCACAGTGTGTTAGTGACTTAATACGATATATACGGGGTCAGTGAATTCAATATGGAATATGGAATTTACTGACCCCGTATATATCGTATACGGTATGTATAACACACTGTGTAACTAATAATTTCACAGATTAGAATAATAAGTAATATGTTATATTGATCAATAAGTTTACTTTATTGTACAATGTTGTAGGACAAAAAGCTCATTTCACATATCCTGGAACGATGTTTGTCAGAATTCAAGAATGCCAAGGTTGATATCATCTATGTTGTTAAAAGTGATACAACAGTTGATCTGAAAGACTGCAGTTATGACATCCAATACAAGCTTAACATAAAGAGAGAAACAAACACTATATATAGCAGGATCTTTAAAGCAGGAGAAGATGATACTGCTGTGAAGAAAAGAATGGGTCTTTATCTGGAAAGAAATTTTGAAACGTCAATCGTTGAAGTAGTGGAAACTACCTTACTTTCAGTAAATATTTTTGAGGTCAATCATTCGGCAAACAAGTCAGTCCATAGGAGGAAAAACGCATATGTTGAGCACCATCAAGAATATAAAGAAAAGGACAAAGCAATTCTTAGAGAAATAATGAGTCAGCTACACCACAACAGTCCTGATAACTGTGAGATGAATGAATTAAAGGTCTTACTTGAAAGGTTGTCTTTATATAGTTATAGTATTTGTAATAGAGAAAATTTAAGAAGAAATCAGTTCGTTAGTTTGAACTTTGCTAAGCCGTTTCCTTGCATAATTCTAGTTAAAGACTTGGTCCGTTCTTAGTCGCCTTATTATAATAAAAATCAAAACCTAATGATACTGATTCGTGTTGACAATCAAACGTATAATTTACCAAAGTAATATTTTCTTTGTTTAAATGTTATATCTAATTATTTTTTTAAATATACGAAAAACAAGAAAAATAAGCAGATATCTGTAATTTCTGTGTCTCAGTTCCTTGCTAGATAAGTTCCAGATGTCACTATCAAAGCATTGCCTCTGTTTAACTAATGTGTACTACACGTGAACATGTTAAAAGGGTTTCACGAGGAGTACATCGTCGGTAACCCACAGCATATCACGTTTCGATTACTCTCCAGCCATCACACGTGGGTCAACTGACAGAAAAGTCCTCGTAATCATGTGATCGTTTTAAAACACTGACGATTGTCTTTATAACCAATCATATCACAGCTTTTAGTTATATATAAATTATATTCTGCATAGCCTCGAAGAATGGGATTAACAATATCAAACGATGATTTTGATTGATAACTTTTAATTGTCTTTTCGGATAAAACAAGGATGTTGGGGGGAGATAAATCGGAGCGTGATATGCTGTGGGTTATCGATGATTCTATGAGTACGCATATCAATTCGTAGCGCCTGGTCTCAATCCGGGTATTTATGGACATTCGTGTTGTCCTCCGATTTTCATTTTAGTTTTAGTTTCACTGGAAATGTGTGTTAATTGTTTGTACTTTTCTCCTTTCGCGACATAGGAAAAAAATTCATCTGAAATTTTCATCATAATGGCACGTTATTACTATTCATTTATGCTTATTACATACATTATTTCCAATTTTCAGTTGTTTGTTTGACTGTGACGTTTAATGAGCAATATTTCAACTGTTTGATTGACTGTGACGTTTAATGAGCAGTATTCCAGCTGGGTTGCATTCAATATCGTAGCAGCTAGCCTAGCTGCTAGGTAAACTAGCCATGACGTTATTGAACGATTAGCTACGTAGCAGTGCTAACAAATATGGCGCCAATCAAATAGAATAATTTCTTGGAACATTTTAGCTAATCGTATTTGTCTAGTTACCTTAATAAATTATAATCCGTATTAAAAGCGTTGCCACTTCCTGCAATGCCACTATTTTTACCATACGAAATTAAATTTAGTTTTAGCCGCCATCTTGGATTCAAAAGCTAGCAGACATTTGTTTAAGCTAGCTAGAGCTATGTAGCGGCTAGGCTATCTTTCCGTTCAATAGGATTTTTCTACGTAGCTCAACCTAGCAGCTACGATGTTGAACGCCCCCTGTTTGATAGACTGTGACGTTTAATGAGCAGTATTTCAGCTGTTTGATTGACTGTGACGTTTAATGAGCAGTATTTCAGCTCTTTGATTGACTGTGACGTTTAATGAGCAGTATTTCATCTGTTTGATTAACTGTGACGTTTAATGAGTCATAATGGTGATTTTTCTATTTCATTCGAACAGCAAGACCTACGAAAGTACTTTCTGAGGACTATATATCCCACAGCAGAGAAACTGTGACCTATTTTATACCTCGTAGTTTTCTGAGGGTGTAACAGTTGGTCATGTGTACGTCGTCGTTATATTGGACAAAACTTGGTTTGTGTCCGGATTTGTAAATGAAAAGCCATGTTTACATGTGAACATAAACTAAAGGCACGCCATAGCCTGTATCACTCGCCTGATTTTCATACGCAGCTTTTTCTTTTATTAAATTTTACATATGTTAAGGGACCGACCATTTAACTTGAAGGGGGGGGGGGGGGGGGGGGGGGTATGGTTTTTTGTATCGTTCCGAAAATTCGCTTCGGACAACACAAGAGTTAGATTAAAAAAAAAAAAAATTCTAGAATTTAACATTAGGTTATATGACAAAAACTCTGAATCAGATTTTTTTTTTTTCCCTCCCATCAAAATCAGAATATTTTTTTCAGCAACATTGGGAATCAGAACATTTTTTTTAGAAAAAAGCCATACCCCCCCCCCCCCCCCCCTTCAAGTTAAATGGTCGTTCCCTAATGTTAAATAATTAAAATAGAACTTAAAATAAAAACAAAGAAAAGATAGGCGTTCCTCCCTTTTGGTCCTCTTATATCTCTGATAGGTAAAAGTTACAACAAATCTGTTGGAACAACTCTGAATTTATCTAAGGAATTTAATGTAAAAATACAAACAAATAAGACTTATAAGACAAATATCATTTTAATGTTTGTTCATATTGACTCCCTTCAATACTTTTGATATCAGACACCATAAGAGCTAGGCCAAATTTTTAAGGAATTAAATGAAATTAAAGTTCAAAATTTTGGTCCTAGTCCCTTTTGGTCCTTCATCTTTTTCAAATGGTAAAAACTACAAAATATACAGGTATTTTCACACGAAATCAATGAAAAATGCAATACCAATACACTAACATCTAACAACATCCGGTTTAGCGTCATGTCAAGTAACCTGCCATTCATCTTGACCAATGGGGCAACCGCTTTTGACGTGTACTTGGTTTTAATACCTAAAGATTAAGTAGGTTCATCATTGCAATTCTTTGGTCGGTTGAAATATAAACCCTGGCGTGACCCTATGCCGTAGCTATAATCCGATAGTCCGACAGTCCGATAGTCCGACAGTCCGATAGTCCGACGGTCCGATAGTCCGACAGTCCGATAGTCCGACAAATGCTTTAAACTGATGAAAGTTTTGAAAAATAATTTGGCCAAAAATGATATATTCGTAATTTCAGGATATGGGCCATTCATTTTTATACGCCCGTCAAAATACGGGCTTATTATGGCATACCGCTGTTCGTCCGTCCGTCCACGCCTCGTACGATAACATCTATCACTTGTTCCCCCTTTTACTGATAGGTCACGTCGTGACATACATTGTGTTGATAAAAGGAGGAGCAAGTGAGAGGTGTGATTTCAGTCAGTTTGGAAAACGCCAGTTTTCATATGGTACATGTATATACAATTAATTGCTTTAAAAAAGTACAGAATATTAATTACTGTTCTCACGCTGCGCAACCGACCTTCAATTGTCCTAAAAGAGGGGGGGGGGGGGGGGGGGGGGCGGCGTATCATGGCACAGTTGTTTATTTTGTCATATTCCGATGCTGTTTCTTTCCGTGATATAAGGGGTCACTTGGGGACAATTCCTTCAATCGTAACTTTTTATATATGCGTTTGTCGTAGAAGGCGACTATAGCAGGGTCACCCGTCGGAATCCCGGGGAATAAAAATAGAACCAACTTGTCGTCGGAAGAGACAGAAAGAGAAGTTCCCGTGTTAAGCCGTTGCCCATGTTGACCCATCCCAGAGTCCCCTCTTTCTGATTTTTTGCTTACAAACTTTTCTCATCCTGAATATGACTGAAATATTGCATGCTGGACGTTAAGCAATCAATCAATCAATCAATTCGCACACATTATTGTATCCAGCTCTATTGGTGTGTCGACATTGTTTTTTAACATAAATATTCCATGATAAAGGGCGGGGGACACTGGTACGCTCTCCTTTTGGCTTTTCCTTTTTTTGTATTTCTTTTTTTTGTGTATTCATTTATTTCATCTTTCTTTTTAATAGTGACTTTTCTTGGCTGGACTCGGCTACACGCTACTTAAATAAAGCCTGAAGTAGTCGCTACTAAAAAATATACGGGATACTTACACTACTGGTTCATCACGATTGGATCCAGGTCTTTATGGAGTCCGCGTTGTTCATATATGTGGTTTTTTTTAGCTCTTGTGTGGCCCTGCCAATAGTTTGTCCATCTATGATATCGTGTTTCCGATGTTCTGGACCTTTCTTTGGTGAGTAAACGGTTCGGTTTCTGGCCCCATATTACACATGTTATAGTGATGACTTTCAAAGAAATATAGCATTTGTCGGACTATCGGACTGTCGGATTATAGGTCGGACCCCATATCCATATGGGTTGTATTAAGATTTTAGTGCATCGCCATAAAAATAAAAATAAATGGATGTTGCAAACATCTAATTTTAATTAAATTGTGACATAGTATACGTTAATTTTACAGAACCGACCATGTTAGAGGGTATGGAGTCGTTGACCATAAAATAAAGATCTATGTCGAACAAGAAAAGCAAATTGCGAGTGTGAGAACGTATATACATACATATTTCACAGAAAATGAAGGAATTGTGGTATTTGAACATTGGAAAGGAAAAGGGGACATTCTAAAATGTACTCTTAAGCAAGGAGAGAAAGTTGTGAGACCGGATACCAAGTTTGGCACCCTAGGAATGTTTTTGAAAGATCAGAGTGGAAATACATATTTCACAACGTGCTCGCATGTAATCGGAATGGATGAACTAGCTCGTGGAGATGGGGGTGTAGAACTGGGTCAAAGTGTCTTTGCTATTGACACAGCCACAGATATGACATATTCAGACTTGATCGATTTGTCTATTGTGAAAGTTAAGGACGATATTGCGTCACAATGCCAGTTTGGTTTGCGGACCGCTACAAATAATAACGTTGTGGGACAAATTGTGGAAGAAGAGGTCGTACAGGAGATTAACCAAGAATTGAAAGTTTATAAATGGGGAGCAAAATCACAGTTAACACGTGGAACATACAAAGGATGGATCGCATCAAAAAAACAAAATAGATTTGACCAAAATTTACACCAAATTGTCAACGTGTCACAGAACGTATTTGATGAAGGAGATAGCGGATCACTACTTTGCTTTGAAGCAACAGGATCACCTCACCTTGATAGTGACTCAGCTGGTTTTATTTTCGTTGGAAAAGCATATCCTCCAAAACCGTCGCAAGATGAATCTGAAAATCACTGGTATTATTGTTATCACGTGTCCAAAGTTTTCGATCAAGAAGGTACTAATATTGGCAACTTGGAAGCTTGTCTTGATCCAAATGAACCAGTTAATAGGATATCAACTGGACAGATGGTACAGGCATAACTAACACTCTATGAAATCCTTTTTCAAATACCTGTCTAATCCGAGACATACTAAGGAACCAGGAAAATGTGTCGAATTGTACATGATGTCGGACTATAGCTTAGGTTTTACTTTTAGTTCACATAAATATGAAACAAATTTAACAAGAGCCGACATTTTTTAGGCTTGATTAATATAGGACATTCTAAATAATTAGAACTAAGTATGGTATGTTAATATAATATAGATGGAAATAAATTTAATATTTAATATATGTCACAATTAATATATTTAGAACAATTTAATAATGTACCAGATAATAGTTTGTAGCCATGTCTTTTAATACTTTAAAATAATGATTGTTAAAAGAAAGTGAAAACAGTTCACTGTAAAAGCTCAATGATTTTATTCCTGATATATATATACAATGCTATATATCTTCTTTATTCTTATAAAACATTACAAGTTACAATAAGGTATAGAGAAGTACATGAAACAATATTTTAAATATTTAATATGAAATTATAGCCTGGAGCACACACTCCTTTATTTATCTCTTTAATTAATTTACACAGTTTAGCTAGTTCTGTTCTTTTTTTTTAAGTCATTAAATTTTCGGTTTGCATACAATTAATTTTAAGACTTATTCAAATATTTTTTTAGCACATCTTTTAAACTTTTTTGTTTAATTTTAACAGATTTATTCTTATAATTTTTATCATATCTTTTAAATTTTTTTATTTAATTTTAACAGACTTGTTCTTATAATTTTTATCACATCTTTTAACCTTTTTTGTTTAATTTTAACAGACTTATTCTTATAATTTTTATCAAATCTTTTAACCTTTTTTGTTTAATTTTAACAAACTTGTACATATATTTTTTTAGCACATCTTTTAAACTTTGTTGTCTAATTTTAACAGACTAATTCTTATAATTTTTATCACATCTTTTAACCTTTTTTGTTTAATTTTAAGACTTATTCATATATTTTTTTAGCACATCTTTTAAACTTTGTTGTTTAATTTTAACAGACTTATTCTTATAATTTTTATCAAATCTTTTAACCTTTTTTGTTTAATTTTAACAAACTTGTACATATATTTTTTTAGCACATCTTTTAACCTTTTTTGTTTAATTTTAACAGACTTATTCTTATATTTTTTTTATCACATCTTTTAAACTTTTTTGTTTAATTTTAACAGATTTATTCATATATTTTTTTAGCACATCTTTTAAACTTTGTTGTTTAATTTTAACAGACTTATTCTTATAATTTTTATCAAATCTTTTAACCTTTTTTGTTTAATTTTAACAAACTTGTACATATATTTTTTTAGCACATCTTTTAAACTTTGTTGTTTAATTTTAACAGACTAATTCTTATAATTTTTATCACATCTTTTAACCTTTTTTGTTTAATTTTAAGACTTATTCATATATTTTTTTAGCACATCTTTTAAACTTTGTTGTTTAATTTTAACAGACTTATTCTTATAATTTTTATCAAATCTTTTAACCTTTTTTGTTTAATTTTAACAGACTTATTCTTATATTTTTTTTATCACATCTTTTAAACTTTTTTGTTTAATTTTAACAGATTTATTCATATATTTTTTTAGCACATCTTTTAAACTTTGTTGTTTAATTTTAACAGACTTATTCTTATAATTTTTATCAAATCTTTTAACCTTTTTTGTTTAATTTTAACAAACTTGTACATATATTTTTTTAGCACATCTTTTAAACTTTGTTGTTTAATTTTAACAGACTTATTCTTATAATTTTTATCAAATCTTTTAACCTTTTTTGTTTAATTTTAACAAACTTGTACATATATTTTTTTAGCACATCTTTTAAACTTTGTTGTTTAATTTTAACAGACTTATTCTTATAATTTTTATCACATCTTTTAACCTTTTTTGTTTAATTTTAAGACTTATTCATATATTTTTTTAGCACATCTTTTAAACTTTGTTGTTTAATTTTAACAGATTTATTCTTATAAATTTTATCATATCTTTTAAACCTTTTTTGCTTAATTTTAACAGACTTTTTCTAATGATTTTTATCATATCTTTTAACCCTTTTTATTTAATTTTAACAGACTTATTGTAATCATTTTTATCATATTTTTTAATCTTTTTAAAAAAAATGGGGGGAATGTTTTCAAACTGTCATATTCGATTATTGACAAATGTAGCAAATTTTATTAAGAAAATCTGTAAGTTACTATAACATTGCATACATTGTTCATTAAGTTATATGCTGTATTATCGTATACTCTGTCCACTCTGTCATGTATTATATATTGGAAAGTCTACAATAAATTGTACACTGCGATGGTGGAACCTATTTTATTCTACGGAAGCGGTATCTGGGGGACTCGTTCGCACAATGTGATTAACAACGTTCAAACAAAGGCAGCTAAATACTTCCTTTCTGTAGGGAAAAGAACTTCGAATGTATCTGTTCACGGTGACTTAGGACTAACCACATGTTTAACTCTCATGTATACGACTAAAGTGCAAGCTTGTGAGAACAGATGACGATAGACTTACCTCAAAAGTAGCGCATTTGGCATCGCACCGTAGGAAAGGCTGGCATTTTCAAGTGGACAAATTTATAAGTGAAATAGACGTTTCTGATGTAGTAACAAACGTGCTTATAAGTGTAAACAGTGATACGTATAATTCAGAAGAAATTATGTACTTTAGATTAGAATCAATTTGTAAGAGATTTAAATGGCGATAGAAGAAACATCAATGGGAAGAAATTACGAACTTATCGCCTTTATAAGACTTCCATTCAAACCGAACATTACGTATCATGTCAGCTTCCACGAACCACCAGACGTACAATGGCGTTATTTCGGAGTGGGGCACTACCATTAGCTGTGGAAAACGAGATTCATTTTTTGATGCTGTGTCCATTATATTCAGATATTCGATATGAACTTTTCCAAACACTTGAATTTATCAATAACTTTAATATGATGAATGTTGAGAACAAATTTATTGAACTTATGAACTGTGACAAAATACAAATTGTGTTAGCTCATACATTACATAAATTTTTTACACCGAGGAAAAGATTTTTATGAAACTTAAATTTTTCATTGGACACTGTTATTTATTCAGTAATATATCATGTATACATGTGTATATATTTTAAAATTTTATACACAAATGACAATTTAAGATATTTTTCAATAATGAAAGCAGATTTTAAAGTTCTAGTATTATAACAAGTTTGCATTATTTTGTTTTCTTAATTTTAAATTATATTGAGATTTTTACTGGTAATTTTTAATAGGATTTTCATTGTTTACCAGGAATAAGTGGAGTTTTGCTCAAAGTTTGTATATACAAACCTGTACTTAAATTGTAGATAAGATTGTTTCATAAGTCTATAAAGTCTATAAAGACTGATCTCATTTTATTGTATTTGTTGAAACATGTATAATTTGTTTTTGGTCAGTATGTGACACTTAAATAAAATAAAGTTTTATTTATCTATATATGTTGTATATACATTGTAAGTGTAGGAAATACTGTTCACTGCAGGACTATGGAACTTAGACAGCAAAAAAGCAATACATATGACTTGCCAACAGTGACAGGCAGAACAAGACAAAAATAATACTTCATATTTTATTAAACAATGATTAAGAAGCTTATCATTATAAACAAAACATGAACAATATTCCTGAACATATCTGTCATACCATACAGACCCTTTGCAGTAAGTTTATTTTTGTCAATATTGACACAAAAATATAAGAATTGATTACACCATGTACAATGGAACCTTATTGTATCAAATCACAGA
The DNA here is from genome assembly GCA_963383655.1 of Bathymodiolus septemdierum. NCBI lineage: Eukaryota > Metazoa > Mollusca > Bivalvia > Mytilida > Modiolidae > Bathymodiolus > Bathymodiolus septemdierum. The sequence goes on from OY726522.1 coordinate 61,687,591, forward strand.
GACTGATGATTTTAAATATCTAATTTTGAGATGAATTTTTTTTTGTCTCTTGGTTTATTGATCCACAGTGTGCCTCTTGTTTGTTACTGTCAATCTTTGTCCACCTATCTAGTGGCATTCCAAAGATCAGCTGAATAAATGGAAGGATGGATTATCAAAGACCAGTGGTCTCCCTTGTAACTGTGTGTCTCTATCTACTGTACAACTAGTTAAGGCAAATTATGATTAGGTCTTCATTATGTTTATCTTACTTTTCATACGTTTTCAAGTATAGTTTATAATTATTATATTTGATCAATAATACAAAGAGGATCAGACACAAGTTTTACCAACTTATGGAGTCTTCTCATATCACTCACTATCAGGACATGAAAATGACTAAGACAGACTGCCAAAATATTAGAGAATGACTGAGAAAGACTGTCTATTTAAATGTTAGAGAATGACTGAGAAAGACTGCCTATTTAAATGTTAGAGAATGACTGAGAAAGATTGCTTATTTAAATGTTAGAGAATGACTGAGACAGACTGCCTATTTAAATGTTAGAGAATGACTGACACAGACTGCCTATTTAAATGTTAGAGAATGACTAAGACAGACTGCCTATTTAAATGTTAGAGATTGACTGAGAAAGACTGCCTATTTAAATGTTAGAGAATGACTGAGAAAGACTGCCTATTTAAATGTTAGAGAATGACTGTCTATTTAAATGTTAGAGAATGACTGAGAAAGACTGCCTATTTAAATGTTAGAGAATGACTGAGAAAGACTGCCTATTTAAATGTTAGAGAATGACTGAGAAAGACTGCCTATTTAAATGTTAGAGAATGACTAAGACAGACTGCCTATTTAAATGTTAGAGATTGACTGAGAAAGACTGCCTATTTAAATGTTAGAGAATGACTGAGAAAGACTGCCTATTTAAATGTTAGAGAATGACTGTCTATTTAAATGTTAGAGAATGACTGAGAAAGACTGCCTATTTAAATGTTAGAGAATGACTGAGAAAGACTGCCTATTTAAATGTTAGAGAATGACTGAGAAAGACTGTCTATTTAAATGTTAGAGAATGACTGAGACAGACTGCCTATTTAAATGTTAGAGAATGACTGACACAGACTGCCTATTTAAATGTTAGAGAATGACTAAGACAGACTGCCTATTTAAATGTTAGAGATTGACTGAGAAAGACTGCCTATTTAAATGTTAGAGAATGACTGAGAAAGACTGCCTATTTAAATGTTAGAGAATGACTGAGAAAGACTGCCTATTTAAATGTTAGAGAATGACTGAGAAAGACTGCCTATTTAAATGTTAGAGAATGACTGAGAAAGATTGCCTATTTAAATGTTAGAGAATGACTGAGAAAGACTGCCTATTTAAATGTTAGAGAATGACTGAGAAAGACTGTCTATTTAAATGTTAGAGAATGACTGAGAAAGACTGCCTATTTAAATGTTAGAGAATGACTGAGAAAGACTGCCTATTTAAATGTTAGAGAATGATTGAGAAAGACTGCCTATTTAAATGTTAGAGAATGACTGAGAAAGACTGTCTATTTAAATGTTAGAGAATGACTGAGAAAGACTGTCTATTTAAATGTTAGAGAATGACTGAGAAAGACTGCCTATTTAAATGTTAGAGAATGACTGAGAAAGACTGCCTATTTAAATGTTAGAGAATGACTGAGAAAGATTGCCTATTTAAATGTTAGAGAATGACTGAGAAAGACTGCCTATTTAAATGTTAGAGAATGACTGAGAAAGACTGTCTATTTAAATGTTAGAGAATGACTGAGAAAGACTGCCTATTTAAATGTTAGAGAATGACTGAGAAAGATTGCCTATTTAAATGTTAGAGAATGACTGAGAAAGACTGCCTATTTAAATGTTAGAGAATGACTGAGAAAGACTGCCTATTTAAATGTTAGAGAATGACTGACATTTTACTGTTACCTCAGTCAAAACTTTCAACTGTAACAGTAAACATATGACTGTCACAACACTTTTTTTGCATTAAGAGCACAGTCGCTCGTGGCACGGACCACCCCCCTTTTTCTAACTTTCTGTTTACAAATTTATTTTCAATAAAATTTCTTTATTTCTTTATTATTTCATCTCTTTTTCCTTATTTTAACTTGTTCGTGTCAATATTCATACAATATTATGTCAACATCAAATTGCATGTGTCGACCCTATATAGATACTAATAATACACAAGGCATGCAACTCGGCAGGTTTAAAAATTGTACCCCTGCTCGCTTCGAGTACATTTATTGCACCTTATTTCCATTATGTCATTCAAACTAGGACATGTATCCATTCCTAAAAGATGCATCTTTTTGCCCCTGTTTTTGTTTTGTGCATACGATAACTCAGTTCTCCAGAATTTTAACATTTTCACACAAATATAAATCTTAATTTTTGGAACTTTTCTGACCGTATCGTTGAAGTTAATGCAGTGGTACATCCCTTCCGTCAGCCGTGGGTCCTTATACGAAAAATTTGGCAATAAATGTGTGAAAATCTTAAAATTCTGGAGAACTGAGCTATCGTATTTACCGCTTGTCCAATCGACTCACAGAAGAGTTGGCCCAAGAGTAAGAATAAAATATCTGAGTAGACTATTGTTTCAGTGAGCTAGCACTGTGTGGGCAGGAGTTTGCTAAGTCTAACTATATAGACTTGAAGATGGGAAAAGTAAAGTCAGGTGATACAAAAAGGATATTTATGTAGAAGCTTGAAAAGTCCTGTACCGATCCCCATGGGAATTCCCATGATGATACACTCACTCACACCTGTAAATAGAAATATAAAAAAATAGAAATTCTTGGATCCATTGATAATTTCATCATGTCAAATGACTTTGTTACACATGGTATTTACCACATTAGTGGTGCAATGGTTAAGTTGATTGCATTGAATGCGGTAGATAGTGGGTTCAAGCCCTGGTTGGGTCAAACCAAAGACTATAAAATTGGTATTTCCTACTTCCTGTTTGCCGACTGCTGATTTTTATACACATTGAACATATATCGCATTTTTCTAAGCAACTATTGATGACAGGAATCTGATATTTGGTCAGAAGCTTCATATAGGTATGCCATATTGTGGGAAGCGTTTTTGGACCCGTCAGATTCCTACTTCCTGTTTGCCGACTTAATTGGTCTTTATACACATTGAACATATATGCACATTTTTCGTCACATTTTTCTCAGCAACTATTGATGGTAGAGATCTGATATTTGGTCACAAGCTTCATATAGGTACCCCATATCGTGAAAAGCATTTTTGGACTCGTCAGATTCCTACTTTCTGTTTGCCGAAGAGCAGGGGTATCATAAGTGAGCATTAGCTCACAGTTCATCTTGTTTGGATAGAAGAGAAAGCATGAAAATATTTTGAATGTTACATTTCTGAGATCAAGAACAAGTTTCCATGAAATCATCATTTAAGTTCTTATTCTAAAGTATTAAAATTTGGTTTTATTGAATGAATTTGACACAATATGAAACCAGTGAAAAAAAATGGTAACTTTCTGAAAACTTAATCTTGTTTTAAAATTGAATATTTGTTAATATACAATTGATGACTTTCGATAAGGTGAATACAAGGATTGATCAACCCCTAGAACATGATATTCAGCGAGCCATCCGAGGTGAATATCATGTTCCATGGGTTGATCAATCCTTGTATTCACCGAAATTGAAAGTCATTAACTGTTTTATTATACGACATTAAATCAAATTTGAATTAACACCAAACAGCACCGACTTTGTTCCCCAGACACCCCTATCTGCCCAAAATCTGCCATTATTAATTTAATTGTGTACCGAAAGTAATTAGTAAGAAGGCATCTGATTAGTCGATGACAAAACTCCCGATGATGATTGGCTACTACTTTTAAGATAATTGGGAAACACCATTTCTATTTTAAGGTGTCTGGGGGAGCGTTGGAATGTTATGTTCAACTCTCGTGACTTTTTGCGCATTGAATATAACATTTGATCAAAGAACGTTACTATGGACGTCAGCCAATCAGAAAAGACATTATCTGAAGTCATATAATAACACATGACGATCAAATGAGCGATAGAAATCAAATTATCTCCCTTTGATTATATCGGAACCAACCATTAATTGTATCTTTTTGACCATGGTATGCAGCCTCAAATAAATGATCTCCAGTCTTCTCAAACTGAAATCAGATAGAATTCAATGTTAAAATTAAATAACAAGTAAAAAATTTATAAACTTCCTTTTAAAACTACACAAAATTGTAGATTTCAGTGGTTACAATATAGAATTAACCATCTCAGATTGACTACAAACACCTTTCTATATAAGATCAAAATAAAACAAGATCCACTTTGAAGTTTTTGTAAAAAAGACTAGAGGCTCAGGTGAGCCTGTATCGCTCACCTGACATAATATAAATAAGCCCTCTTAAGAATGTCTGCATGCCGAATACATCTAAGTTTTACAATTCAAATCCCATAGGGTTTTACAATGTATGTTAAAACTATGTCTGCTCATGGCAGCCATGTTGGATGGAGATCGTGGTCACCGGACAATATTTTGAAAGTACCATCCCAAGGACCATCCATGCCATGTTTGCTTTAAATTGGCTGACTGGTTTCAGAGGAGAAGACTTTTAAACAATTTTCCCATAGGTCCTATGTTAAAACTATGTCCGCTGACGGTGGCCATTTTGGACCGAGATCGGGGTCACTGAACACAATTTTGGCAGTTGACCACCTAAGGACCATCGATGACATGTTTGCTATATTGGCTGACTGGTTTCAGAGGAGAAGATTTTAAAACATTTTTTCCCCATAAGGTCCTATGTTAAAACTATGTCTGCTGAAGGTGGCCATCTTGGATGGAGGTCAGGTGAGCTAAAAATGAAAATATGATACATTTGTTGTGGGAATGTGAAAATGTCCAGATTCTACTGGAAGCATTAGATAATTGGACACTTAAAAATGGTAATTTTACTTTAAACTATAACAAAAAGACATTCATTTTGAGTTACCACAAGGAAAAAAACTCACTGATAAGCAACAAAATTTTACTAGCAATTAAATACTCTATAGACACATGTAGATGTCTTTCAAAAAACCTTGCTTTAACAGCCCTTATATATATATATATATACTTCAAGAGCTTTATAGTACAGAACGAATAATGGCCATTAAACAAGAAAACCTAGAAGTTTTCAACAATTCATGGAAGTGTTGGAGTAATTTATTACAAAATAGGGACCATTCATAGAGCTTTATGTTTTTCTTCTTTTTTTTATTATTTTCAATAATATTTTAAACATATCATATGTAGCACTTCAAAAAGTATTGTTAGCTTGCACAATTATAACTCTCTATAAGATATATAAAATATTCTATTTAATTTATTAATTCCACATAATATAATTATTAAATTTAACCCCTCGCAAAAAAATGTATAATTGAAAATCTGTATTTTTGTTAGAAACTACATTGGTAAATATAATATGATCGTACAGATTCAAGGGTACTTTCATGTCATGTGTCACTTAAAAATAGTATTATCTTATATGTACTTACTAACAAATACTAATAACTGTATATTACATCGTTTTAACTAACGTTAACGAGGCCGGGATAAGGTACCGGTATTCGATGTTTTTTTAACTAACAAATGTACAGATTTCAATAAAAAATATTATGAATTTAAAAAAAAAAGAGTAAAATATGACGTCCTTCAAACGCATTGAGTCCAAACCTGTGGTAAAAAGAGTATTTATCTTTGTTTGTAAAGCAGCTGTTCCATGACACTCCCTTGTAATAGATGCTACCGCACAGGGTAAAATATTCGACATAGAGTGCCAACCCGTGGTAAAAACAATATAAATAATGGCTACCGGTAATTATTTCTTAAGAAAAACATCATTTTTTTCTCTCTCCAGCATCTAACAAGATCATGATGAAGATACAATCTATGTACTATAATGCATATCGTCAGTAACTGATGGCTGATCATGTTCCAATTGAAACAATTATATTCGTTTCAAAGTTGTCCTGTTACTGATCAGGTTTTTAGAAGTTGTTATAGCAATATAACATTATACAAATGTTCAATTGGTCGGTAGGTCACAAAATTGAAAATTTTAATATAAAACCATGTTTTTTTCCATTTACTATCTAAATAAGGTATAAAAGTAGTGTAAAATAATGTTCTGGTCCAGTAGAATGTAATATAAGGGCAAATAATAAGTCCTCCAAATTCAGCAGAGCCAATCATATTTGAGATGAAAAATTCATGACTACAATAATTATTTCTCTTTCAATTGACCATGGGTGGTGAGTGGAGAGTATCAGCATGATCAGCTGTGGCTTGGTTTATGTTTATGGTGTTTAACACCACTTTCAACAATATTTCAGTTATATCGTAGCGGTCAGCTTTATTGGTGAAGGAAACCAGAGTACCCAGACAAAACCACCGACCTGTCACAAGTCACTGACAAACTTTATCACATAATGTTGCATCGAGTACACCTGGCCACGAACGGGGTTGGTACTCACCATTTGATTGCACAGGTAATTGTAAATTAAACTACCATACGATCACGATCACATCAGCCCCTCTGATCAGCTGTGAGCTACTGATGATATACAATGCACTATCTTATAGGCTTTATGACAATTTTTTGATGATCAATGAATGGGTCTTACTTGACAAGTCTGATGACTTCTATTATAGCCACAGATAGTTAGTTGAGACCATGATAAAGTAAACTGATTTTACAAATGACACTGAAACTTGTCAAGACCAAACCCTTAAAACCGATATCCTGCCTAATCTAAGATTCTTCTGTACATTTAACCTGTCTTATCCAGTAATCTGTCTATACCAAACACAAATATATATCTAAGGTGCATTCCGCTTAAATATGCTCCACTGTAAGCTATGGCTATTAATTGATTTCAATATTACTGTTCCTATGACAACAGGTTTGACATAACAATTCACAATTTTTTAATACTGCTTTATTTTTCCTGAATTTGTGGACTTAAGCTTATTTAGTCTTGTAATATATGTATGATTAATTAATTTTATTTGAACTTACCGAAGCCAGCATAAGCACACTCTCTTTCATCTTGGCCAATCCAAACCTTGTGATACCAAGAACTTCACCCTGTAATTAAATATGTAAATTATATATCTAGAATATACTGAAAATATATTCTTTAACTTGATTAATTTGTTGTTTTTAGTTTGTCTATAAACTAAATATTAGAAAAATCCCCAAAACTAAGTCAGCAAAGAAGACACCATTCATAAAAATGCACCATAATCCATTACTGATGATTTTTAACTGTCTCTGTGGTGTAAGGTATGGCTAGCCTGATTCTTGTCTTATGATTCTTACTGTCATAAAACCTTTAAGTACAATATCCATACTCATATTTCAAACTGTCTAATTAGAACAACTATTTATTTGATACAGTATTCTGATTGGCTGTTATTTATGCTCAAATGTTTTATGACTGAAAGTCTAGTCCAATCACAATCTATATAACTGGTAATTTTTTGCTTCTCTGCATTAAAACATAAAATCAGGATACCGTGTCTCAGTGGGGAAACATGTCTACCAGTGGATTGGTGCTTCAGTGAGCTAACACTAAAATATCGAATCAGTCTGCAGGACCTAATTATCTCATTAAAAAAATAACTTGTTCTTTTCATGATATATCTGTATATCACTCACTTGGCATTAAATATCCATTCTTGACTCACTGACTCAAACTTTACCTTGAATGTCATAAGATCAGTCAGTAACATGACATGTTGACTCACTAACTCAAACTTTACCTTGAATGTCATTAGATCAGCCAGTAACATGACATGTTGACTCACTAACTCAAACTTTACCTTGAATGTCATTAGATTAGCCAGTAACATGACATGTTGACTCACTAACTCAAACTTTACCTTGAATGTCATTAGATCAGCCAGTAACATGACATGTTGACTCACTAACTCAAATTTTACCTTGAATGTCATTAGATCAGCCAGTAACATGACATGTTGACTCACTAACTCAAACTTTACCTTGAATGTCATTAGATCAGCCAGTAACATGGCATGTTGACTCAATAACTCAAACTTTACCTTGAATGTCATTAGATCAGCCAGTAACATGGCATGTTGACTCACTGACTCAAACTTTATCTTGAATGTCATTAGATCAGCCAGTAACATGACATGTTGACTCACTGACTCAAACCTTACCTTGAATGTCATTAGATTAGCCAGTATCATGACATGTTGACTCACTAACTCAAACTTTACCTTGAATGTCATTAGATCAGCCAGTAACATGACATGTTGACTCACTAACTCAAACTTTACCTTGAATGTCATTAGATCAGCCAGTAACATGGCATGTTGACTCACTAACTCAAACTTTACCTTGAATGTCATTAGATCAGCCAGTAACATGACATGTTGACTCACTGACTCAAACTTTACCTTGAATGTCATTAGATCAGCCAGTAACATGACATGTTGACTCACTGACTCAAACCTTACCTTGAATGTCATTAGATCAGCCAGTAACATGACATGTTGACTCACTGACTCAAACCTTACCTTGAATGTCATTAGATTAGCCAGTATCATGACATGTTGACTCACTAACTCAAACTTTACATTGAATGTCATTAGATCAGCCAGTAACATGACATTTTGACTCACTGACTCAAATTTTACCTTGAATGTCATTAGATCAGCCAGTAACATGGCATGTTGACTCACTAACTCAAACTTTACCTTGAATGTCATTAGATCAGCCAGTAACATGACATGTTGACTCACTGACTCAAACTTTACCTTGAATGTCATTAGATCAGCCAGTAACATGACATGTTGACTCACTGACTCAAACTTTACCTTGAATGTCATTAGATCAGCCAATAACATGACATGTTGACTCAATAACTCAAACTTTACCTTGAATGTCATTAGATCAGCCAGTAACATGACATGTTGACTCACTGACTCAAACCTTACCTTGAATGTCATTAGATCAGCCAGTAACATGACATGTTGACTCACTGACTCAAACCTTACCTTGAATGTCATTAGATTAGCCAGTATCATGACATGTTGACTCACTAACTCAAACTTTACATTGAATGTCATTAGATCAGCCAGTAACATGACATTTTGACTCACTAACTCAAATTTTACCTTGAATGTCATTAGATCAGCCAGTAACATGGCATGTTGACTCACTAACTCAAACTTTACCTTGAATGTCATTAGATCAGCCAGTAACATGACATGTTGACTCACTGACTCAAACTTTACCTTGAATGTCATTAGATCAGCCAGTAACATGACATGTTGACTCACTGACTCAAACTTTACCTTGAATGTCATTAGATCAGCCAATAACATGACATGTTGACTCAATAACTCAAACTTTACCTTGAATGTCATTAGATCAGCCAATAACATGACATGTTGACTCACTAACTCAAACTTTACCTTGAATGTCATTAGATAAGCCAGTAACATGACATGTTGACTCACTGACTCAAACCTTACCTTGAATGTCATTAGATCAGCCAGTAACATGACATGTTGACTCACTGACTCAAACTTTACCTTGAATGTCATTAGATCAGCCAGTAACATGACATGTTGACTCACTAACTCAAACTTTACCTTGAATGTCATTAGATCAGCCAATAACATGACATGTTGACTCACTGACTCAAACTTTACCTTGAATGTCATTAGATCAGCCAATAACATGACATGTTGACTCACTAACTCAAACTTTACCTTGAATGTCATTAGATAAGCCAGTAACATGACATGTTGACTCACTGACTCAAACCTTACCTTGAATGTCATTAGATCAGCCAATAACATGACATGTCGGATGTCAATACTCATACCATGGTTGACCATGGTCAAATTAATCTCATCCATGATGGTCGTCCTAGCTGCCTCAATTCCTAGACATTTCTCTACTTCATATGTGTTATTAGAGGTGACACATGTTCCTTTGATACCTGCAAAATATTATACATTAGTTTACAAAGATTTGTTACATGTGGTATGTTGTGAAAAATGCTGAATTGTGTATTGAAAACTGAAATAATACAAGAGTATTTAATGTGTGTGTAAAAACAAGTGTGGACACAGAAAGACTTCATGAACTGATGGAAATAGGAGGTAAATAAAGGATCTATATTCACTGTATGCTACAGTCTTTCGAAAAGTGGCATTTTTGGGGGAGGGGGATGAACAGTTGGGTTAATACAAACAGATTTGTCTGAAGAAAAGATTTTATTATCAAGAAGGGGATTAACCAGTATTACCCTGCCATAGTATTGTGCTTGTCCCTAGTCAAGACCTAGATTTCTAACTCCATATGTCATGATCTTTGTTATATTCAATGATTTGAGGTGAGAGGCGATTGTTCGTTTTGTTAATATTGGTGAATTTGTTGACCATCACTGTTTATTCTTTCTTTTCATAGTATATATGATAAAAAATGGGTCCATGTCAGCTAGCAAAGACAATTTTGTCATCAACATTACATCATGGTTTGGTACAATCACTTCCTAATTACTGACCTGGTGTGGCAATGACTGCCTGTAAATTGTTTCCCTCCACGAGTAACTTGTATTTATCTTCTTTCTTCTCATCTATATGTATTACTGCTCTTGTCACAGATGGAATACCCTGTCATGTATGAAATGAAACAGTCTACATGTTATATATTCTGTAATACAAATAAACATAAAGTAACTGCATATATTGTCCCATAAATTATTCAATAACTATCCCCTCGATTACAATACAGTTCCTCTCATTTACTGCATATTTGTTTCCCTAAATAACTGTATAATTTCTCCCTTAATTACTGCTTTATTCTCCCTTCAATCATTGCATAATTATCCCCTAAATTACTGCATAGTTTCTCCCTTCATTACTGCATTATTATCCTCTCAAATACTGCATTATTGTCCCTCAAATACTGCATAATTATCCCTTAAATTATCCTATAATATCACCCTCAACTACTGCATTATTGACCCCTAAATTACTATATACTTGTATCATAAATTATTGCATAAATAACCCCTAAATTACTGCATTATTATCTTCTCAATTACTGCATAACAATCACCTAAATTACTGCATAATTTCCCCCTTAGTTACTACATAATATTCCCTTCATGTATTATTGTCCCCTCTATTATTGCACAATTATCACCTACATGACTGCATAACTGTCTTCTCAATTACCAGACATTCCCTTTACAGAACTTCTTAGATATAATATACAGAACTTTCTTCTTAGATATAATATACAGAACTTTAAGAGGATTTAGTTACAAAAACAGCAAGTTTATAAATTGACCATAATGTAATTAATGGTAATTCTTTTATCAGAATTTTCCAAATGTAATGTACAAAACTTCTTACAATTTAGAAAATGTACAGCTAGTTCTTACCTTGATCATAACTTTAGATAATTCCTTTCTTACCTTGATCATAACTTTAGGTAAGTCTGGCTCATGGAGTTCCATCCCAAGAAGTGCCAAGTAACTAACATCACAAACAAGAGAAACATCATTAGCCATAAGTATAACATTCATGGCCATACCCTCAAAGTAGTAGACCTGGCAAAGTATTTAGGACTAAACATTCACAAGAGCCTGAAGTGGAACAACCATATCAATCAGGTGACTAAAAAGGCAAACAGTACCTTAGCCTTTTTGCGTCGCACCTCCATCATTGCCCGAGACCAACCAAATCACTGTGCTATCTGACACCACTGATATGACCACTAACAGAGTATTCAGCAGTCATATGGGATCTCATACAGTAGAGAACATCAGAAACTGGAGATGATTCAACGTAGAGCTGCCCGGATGATCTACGCTGACTACCAAACAACCAGCAATTTTTCAACTATGCTAAATCAACTCCAATGGATAACCCTACAAGAACGCAGGGCCCAAGTGAAAGCGTGTATGATGTACCGTGTTGTGAACCAGCTGATCGATATTCCATCTCAGATCCTGGTACCTACCATCTCGCCCAGAGGCAATAATATAACTTTCCTGGTGCCATACGCAAGGACCCTCATCTATCAGAAATCCTTCTTCCTGGATGGCATTCGTATCTGGAACTCTTTACCATCAGAATCAATCAAAGCTCCCTCTCTCGACTGCTTCAAGTCCTAGATCCAGGCCACCACCATCAGACACTAGATCTACTGGATGTTTTTAACCGCACCTTGTATATAAAATTACTTCACCTGTACATAATTTTCCTTGCACCACATGTGCCAGTAGGATAATGCACAACAGTGGGCTGTACTTTATTGGAAGAAGTTCTTTCTTACCTTGATCATAACTTTAGGTAATTCCTTTCTTACCTTGATCATAACTTTACGTAATTCCTTTCTTACCTTGATCATAAATTTAGGTAATTCCTTTCTTACCTTGATCATAACTTTAGGTAATTCCTTTCTTACCTTGATCATAACTTTAGGTAATTCCTTTCTTACCTTGATCATAACTTTAGGTAATTCCTTTCTTACCTTGATCATAACTTTAGGTAATTCCTTTCTTACCTTGATCATAACTTTAGGTAATTCTTTTCTTACCTTGATCATAACTTTAGGTAATTCCTTTCTTACCTTGATCATCACTTTAGGTAATTCCTTTCTTACCTTGATCATAACTAGGTAATTCCTTTCTTACCTTGATCATAACTTTAGGTAATTCCTTTCTTACCTTGATCATAACTTTAGGTAATTCCTTTCTTACCTTGATCATAACTTTAGGTAATTCCTTTCTTACCTTGATCATAACTTTAGGTAATTCCTTTCTTACCTTGATCATAACTAGGTAATTCCTTTCTTACCTTTATCATAACTTTAGGTAATTCCTTTCTTACCTTGATCATAACTTTAGGTAATTCCTTTCTTACCGTGATCATAACTTTAGGTAATTCCTTTCTTACCTTGATCATAACATTAAGTAATTCCTTTCTTACCTTGATCATAACTTTAGGTAATTCCTTTCTTACCTTGATCATAACTTTAGGTAATTCCTTTCTTACCTTGGGTCATAACTTTAGGTAATTCCTTTCTTACCTTGATCATAACTAGGTAATTCCTTTCCTACCTTGATCATAACTTTAGGTAATTCCTTTCTTACCTTGATCATAACTTTAGGTAATTCCTTTCTTACCTTGATCATAACATTACGTAATTCCTTTCTTACCCTGATCATAACTTTACGTAATTCCTTTCTTACCTTGATCATAAATTTAGGTAATTCCTGTCTTACCTTGATCATAACTTTAGGTATTTCCTTTCTTATCTTGATCATAACTTTAGGTAATTCCTTTCTTACCTTGATCATAAATTTAGGTAATTCCTGTCTTACCTTGATCATAACTTTAGGTAATTCCTTTCTTACCTTGATCATAACTTTAGGTAATTCCTTTCTTACCTTGATCATAACTTTAGGTAATTCCTTTCTTTCCTTGATCATAATCTTAGGTAATTCCTTTCTTATCTTGATCATAACTAGGTAATTCCTTTCTTACTTTGATCATAACATTACGTAATTCCTTTCTTACCCTGATCATAACTTTAGGTAATTCCTTTCTTACCTTGATCATAAATTTAGGTAATTCCTGTCTTACCTTGATCATAACTTTAGGTATTTCCTTTCTTATCTTGATCATAACTTTAGGTAATTCCTTTCTTACCTTGATCATAAATTTAGGTAATTCCTGTCTTACCTTGATCATAACTTTAGTTAATTCCTTTCTTACCTTGATCATAACTTTAGGTAATTCCTTTCTTATCTTGATCATAACTTTAGGTAATTCCTTTCTTTCCTTGATCATAATCTTAGGTAATTCCTTTCTTATCTTGATCATAACTAGGTAATTCCTTTCTTACTTTGATCATAACATTAGGTAATTCCTTTCTTACCTTGATCATAACTAGGTAATTCCTTTCTTACCTTGATCATACCTTTAGGTAATTCCTTTCTTACCTTGATCATAACTTTAGGTAATTCCTTTCTTACCTTGATCATAACTTTAGGTAATTCCTTTCTTACCTTGATCATAACTTTAGGTAATTCCTTTCTTACCTTGATCATAACTAGGTAATTCCTTTCTTACCTTGATCATAACTTTAGGTAATTCCTTTCTTACCTTGATCATAACTTTAGGTAATTCCTTTCTTACCTTGATCATAACTTTAGGTAATTCCTTTCTTACCTTGATCATAACATTAGGTAATTCCTTTCTTACCTTGATCATAACTTTAGGTAATTCCTTTCTTACCTTGATCATAACTTTAGGTAATTCCTTTCTTACCTTGATCATAACTAGGTAATTCCTTTCCTACCTTGATCATAACTTTAGGTAATTCCTTTCTTACCTTGATCATAACTTTAGGTAATTCCTTTCTTACCTTGATCATAACATTACGTAATTCCTTTCTTACCCTGATCATAACTTTAGGCAATTCCTTTCTTACCTTGATCATAAATTTAGGTAATTCCTGTCTTACCTTGATCATAACTTTAGGTATTTCCTTTCTTATCTTGATCATAACTTTAGGTAATTCCTTTCTTACCTTGATCATAAATTTAGGTAATTCCTGTCTTACCTTGCTCATAACTTTAGGTAATTCCTTTCTTACCTTGATCATAACTTTAGGTAATTCCTTTCTTACCTTGATCATAACTTTAGGTAATTCCTTTCTTACCTTGATCATAACTTTAGGTAATTCCTTTCTTTCCTTGATCATAATCTTAGGTAATTCCTTTCTTATCTTGATCATAACTAGGTAATTCCTTTCTTACTTTGATCATAACATTAGGTAATTCCTTTCTTACCTTGATCATAAATAGGTAATTCCTTTCTTACCTTGATCATAACATTAGGTAATTCCTTTTTTACCTTAATCATAACTTTAGGTAATTCCTTTTTCAGAACTTGTAAAATGTAATACATAGAACTTTTAGAGGATTCCTGTGGATGTACAGTTATAACTGCTTCACTGTGAATTTTGACATTCTGAAAAAAGAGAAATATAATCTTTAATTTATAGTCATATCTTGTTATGATAATCTTGAAGTCAACAATGAAAAATTACTTCATAATATCAGAGTGACCAATTGTGAGTGATTGTTGTTTAGCACCAGTGAGCAAGATGAGAACAAGTTATGTTTCAATGAAATGATGATGATGATGTCCACTTTGTACTAAATCAACACACTTACTAGAATTTGCATAGTGGTAGCTCACTGAAAACAACAGTCCCCAGGTAGACATAATGGACACATTATACCAATTTCATAGTCTTTGGTTTGACTAGATCTTGACTCAAATACACATTCTATAACACTCAGATGACCACACTTCAAAGCTTTGAGGCTTACCCAATCAAATTGCATTATTAGCTCTGGTGGCCATATTGGATTTGGATCTGCAACAAATACAAATCTTGATGAGGTTCAACAGAAGAACAATCCTGTAAAGTCTTTCAAATCGGTCAAGTTGTTCCTGAGAGGAAGGTGCAAACATATGAAGCTGGACACATATGATGACAAAGGATAAGGACAACAATGACAGACTCAAAGTGATGACCAAAAAAATGGAAATTAATTTAAATGTTGCAATCCAATTACCTCTTTCTTTATCTTTAGTTTAGAAAGGTAAATTGATTCCTTTATACTTCCTGCATTCACTTCCAACTGAAAAAAAACACAAATATTCACAATAAATGTAAAACCTTACCAACATTTTTCTATCAATATATGCAGATATTTACTCTATCAAAAGTTTTTAGAAGTTACTATAGCAACATAACATTGCTCAAATTTTGTGATTGGTTGGTAGGTCCCAAAAATAATAAATTTCATTGTAAAACTATGTTTTTCCATCTATTATCCAAATAATGTCTCAAAGTAGTGTAAATATATATAAGCTTATGTAGACGTTGTCTCAAGGCTATACCCACTAGTAAATATATATATACCTTATGTAGACGTATTCTCTCAAGGTCATCCCCACTAGTAAATATATATATACCTTATGTAGACGTATTCTCTCAAGGTCAAGTTTGATCAGGATAAAACAATCATCAGGTAAAAACACTTCTTCAAGATATTCTGATATCTGGAAAAAATAATTCAATATATTTTTCAGCATATTTGATTGATTTGTGTGGAAGACATGCAAACTTACTTCTAAACATACAAAACTAAAATGTTCAAAGATGTAATATCAATTATACAAAATAGTGGTATATATTATTTTTTTTATAAATGTATCTCTATTTTAATGGTGCACAGTAGTCCTCCTTTTTTAAGGCCACTCTAACTAAAAGCCATCTCTCTTATCAGGTCAGATTTCAGATGCCCGGAGATTGTAAAATATTACAAAAATTGCCCCCTCCTTCTTAAAGAGAAGCCACCTCTTATAGGGCCATTTTATCATAGCAGAAAGGATGGCCATATAAGAGGGGGGACTACAGCATTACTATAATTAAATACATCACAATATTTATATAACCACAACTGTGGTGTAATGGTTAGCATGTGCTTACCTTGAAGGCAGAAGATTGTGGGTTCAATATCCATTCAGGTCAAACTAAAGACTACACAATTTGTATTGATGGGTTCTTCACTTACACAAATTATTAAGAAATAAGAACATAGAATGATTGGCTTCAGTTATAATATTGTGTCTGACTGGAGCATTTTGTTGCTTCAGTGAGCTAACAATATAATAATCTAGCTCACACTGTTAATCAAGAACAAAGCAGAAGTCATTGTGTCTGACTGGAGCATTCTGTTGCTTCAGTGAGCTAACAATATAATAATCTAGTTCACACTGTTAATCAAGAACAGAGGTCATATGTTGTGGTGTCTTTTATATGTTCAGTGAGTTGAGAGGTGATTGTTTTATATGTTCAGTGAGTTGAGAGGTGATTGTTTTATATGTTCAGTGAGTTGAGAGGTGATTGTTTTATATGTTCAGTGAGTTGAGAGGTGATTGTTTTATATGTTCAGTGAGTTGAGAGGTGATTGCTTTATATGTTCAGTGAGTTGAGAGGTGATTGCTTTATATGTTCAGTGAGTTGAGAGGTGATTGTTTTATATGTTCAGTGAGCTGAGAGGTGATTGTTTTATATGTTCAGTGAGCTGAGTGGTGATTGTTTTATATGTTCAGTGAGTTGAGAGGTGATTGTTTTATATGTTCAGTGAGTTGAGAGGTGATTGTTTTATATGTTCAGTGAGTTGAGACTATCAAAGGAATGTCCACTGTGACAATCTCTAGACAATCAAAGGAATGTCCACTGTGACAATCTCTAGACCATCAAAGGAATGTCCACTGTGACAATCTCTAGACTATCAAAGGAATGTCCAATGTGACAATCTCTAGACAATCAAAGGAATGTCCACTGTGACAATTTCTAGACCATCAAAGGAATGTCCACTGTGACAATCTCTAGACTATCAAAGGAATGTCCACTGTGACAATTTCTAGACTATCAAAGGAATGTCCACTGTGACAAACTCTAGACTATCAAAGGAATGTCCACTGTGACAATCTCTAGACTATCAAAGGAATGTCCACTGTGACAATCTCTAGACCATCAAAGGAATGTCCACTGTGACAATCTCTAGACAAAGGAATGTCCACTGTGACAATCTCTAGAATATCAAAGGAATGTCCACTGTGACAATCTCTAGACTATCAAAGGAATGTCCACTGTGACAATCTCTAGACTATCAAAGGAATGTCCACTGTGACAATTTCTAGACCATCAAAGGAATGTCCACTGTGACAATCTCTAGACAATCAAAGGAATGTCCACTGTGACAATCTCTAGACAATCAAAGGAATGTCCACTGTGACAATCTCTAGACTATCAAAGGAATGTCTACTGTGACAATCTCTAGACTATCAAAGGAATGTCCACTGTGACAATCTCCAGACTATCAAAGGAATGTCCACTGTGACAATCTCCAGACTATCAAAGGAATGTCCACTGTGACAATCTCTAGACTATCAAAGGAATGTCCACTGTGACAATCTCCAGACAATCAAAGGAATGTCTACTGTGACAATCTCTAGACTATCAATGGAATGTCCACTGTGACAATCTCTAGACTATCAAAGGAATGTCTACTGTGACAATCTCTAGAATATCAAAGGAATGTCCACTGTGACAATTTCTAGACTATCAAAGGAATGTCCACTGTAACAATCTCTAGACTATCAAAGGAATGTCCACTGTAACAATCTCTAGACTATCAAAGGAATGTCCACTGTGACAATCTCCAGACTATCAAAGGAATGTCCACTGTGACAATCTCCAGACTATCAAAGGAATGTCCACTGTAACAATCTCTAGACTATCAAAGGAATGTCCACTGTGACAATCTCTAGACTATCAAAGGAATGTCCACTGTGACAATTTCTAGACTATCAAAGGAATGTCCACTGTAACAATCTCTAGACTATCAAAGGAATGTCCACTGTAACAATCTCTATATAATCAAAATAATTTTATTATTACCTCTCCTAGACATGTTTTCTCTATCCTTCCTTTAACCATCCTGGCATACTCTGGGTCATTATTAACTTCTAACTGGGCTGTTATGATTGGAGTACTGATTGTTTTGGCTGCATTTATTATTTCTTTTATTCTTGGAACTCCCTGTGTAATGTCTGTACTTTGTTAAGGGTCATTTATTGTTAAATCCTTGTGATATGATAGATAATTCTAATTATTGTTAGATCCTTGTGATATGATAGATAATTCTAATTATTGTTAGATCCTTGTGATATGATAGATAATTCTAATTATTGTTAGATCCTTGTGATATGATAGATAATTCTATTTATTGTTAGATCCTTGTGATATGATAGATAATTCTATTTATTGTTAGATCCTTGTGATATGATAGATAATTCTAATTATTGTTAGATCCTTGTGATATGATAGATAATTCTAATTATTGTTAGATCCTTGTGATATGATAGATAATTCTAATTATTGTTAGATCCTTGTGATATGATAGATAATTCTAATTATTGTTAGATCCTTGTGATATGATAGATAATTCTATTTATTGTTAGATCCTTGTGATATGATAGATAATTCTATTTATTGTTAGATCCTTGTGATATGATAGATAATTCTAATTATTGTTAGATCCTTGTGATATGATAGATAATTCTAATTATTGTTAGATCCTTGTGATATGATAGATAATTCTAATTATTGTTAGATCCTTGTGATATGATAGATAATTCTATTTATTGTTAGATCCTTGTGATATGATAGATAATTCTATTTATTGCTAGATCCTTGTGATATGATAGATAATTCTAATTATTGTTAGATCCTTGTGATATGATAGATAATTCTATTTATTGTTAGATCCTTGTGATATGATAGATAATTCTAATTATTGTTAGATCCTTGTGATATGATAGATAATTCTATTTATTGTTAGATCCTTGTGATATGATAGATAATTCTAATTATTGTTAGATCCTTGTGATATGATAGATAATTCTAATTATTGTTAGATCCTTGTGATATGATAGATAATTCTAATTATTGTTAGATCCTTGTGATATGATAGATAATTCTAATTATTGTTAGATCCTTGTGATATGATAGATAATTCTAATTATTGTTAGATCCTTGTGATATGATAGATAATTCTAATTATTGTTAGATCCTTGTGATATGATAGATAATTCTATTTATTGTTAGATCCTTGTGATATGATAGATAATTCTATTTATTGTTAGATCCTTGTGATATGATAGATAATTCTAATTATTGTTAGATCCTTGTGATATGATAGATAATTCTAATTATTGTTAGATCCTTGTGATATGATAGATAATTCTATTTATTGTTAGATCCTTGTGATATGATAGATAATTCTAATTATTGTTAGATCCTTGTGATATGATAGATAATTCTAATTATTGTTAGATCCTTGTGATATGATAGATAATTCTAATTATTGTTAGATCCTTGTGATATGATAGATAATTCTAATTATTGTTAGATCCTTGTGATATGATAGATAATTCTAATTATTGTTAGATCCTTGTGATATGATAGATAATTTTAATTATTGTTAGATCCTTGTGATATGATAGATAATTCTAATTATTGTTAGATCCTTGTGATATGATAGATAATTCTAATTATTGTTAGATCCTTGTGATATGATAGATAATTCTAATTATTGTTAGATCCTTGTGATATGATAGATAATTCTAATTATTGTTAGATCCTTGTGATATGATAGATAATTCTAATTATTGTTAGATCCTTGTGATATGATAGATAATTCTAATTATTGTTAGATCCTTGTGATATGATAGATAATTCTAATTATTGTTAGATCCTTGTGATATATAATAGTTAAATCTAATTATTCAACACTTGTGTGATGTTGAGTACTAATATAGGTGTATAATAAACTTTAGTGTTGTTTTATTAAGAACCTGATAAAGTTTTTCTGGTACCTGATTCATGTAAACAGTCAGAAATGGTAACAGTATAAGTACTGATGTGATAGAGGACACCATTGAAAACTATTAGAATGACGTTTGTTTCTGCTTTTTTCAGATAATTTGTCAGTTGTTTTGGACTTTTTCTCATTGCATAATAAACACAATATACATACATTGTCAGTAAATATAAAATAGTTTTGCACTCGCTGCAAAAAAAGACTACAAAAACTTGCTCTTCTACCTGCTTCTAAAGCTTGTACAAATAAATGTTATATTTTCCAACAATGGACATATATTGTATATACATTTGATCAATTTTACTCTTTAATATTATTTATTTTGATGTTCTTTTTATACTCATCTGACATTATCAATTAATTTTAATAAGAAATTTTCAAACATTGTGATTTTTATAATTTTCTATTAAACCATTCATATTAAATCTGAGCAATACTAAAAAACCTTAAAGACGGTTATGGCTTGAAGATGACCCTAGAAATACATACCAATAGGAACATGAAAATTTCTATTTACAATAATGGTCTACATTTACAAGTAAATTCCTTTGAATTGATTTAGTGTCTAACCATCATCCCATATGTCTGTCGTTTTTTTGTGAGTGTTTTTTGGGATATTTTTTTTTTTACATTTTAAACCAAATTTTGTCTTCCTGAATAAAAACAAATGTAATTAAAATATAAAGGATACTCATAGAAGCAACTCCAGCGAAATGAAAAGTTTTAAGTGTCATTTGTGTTCCTGGTTCCCCAATACTCTGTGCTGCTATAGCCCCTACTGCTGTACCTGTAAAATAACAGTCAAACTGGTGGTAAATGATTGATTGTAGCTTAATGTCACATGACCTTATTTATTTTGATCACAAAATCAACATTATAAACAAATAATCATCAAGGTAAAGAAAAAGGTGGCACTGGTATGGCATCTATGAGCCAAAAATTTGATTGCCACAAACAAAATAGTGTCTGAAAATGTGACTTTGTAAAATTGTCAACAATGACACTTGTAACAAGCTGTTGTTCATCAAGATCTACTAGAGGCTTGTTAACATGCTATTTATTAAGTGTGGTATTCTCCCAACATGGGGAACTGCATCAGTGTTGTAATGGTTAACTTGCTCACCCCAAATGCAGTAAATCATGGGTTCAACCAAGGTCTGGTCAGACCAAAGAATACAAAATTGGTATTTGTTATTTCTCAGCTAAGCATGCAGCATTAAGGAGAAAGAACATAACTTGTTGGCTCAGAATCAGAATAATATGTCTGAGTAGAGTGACATGTCTATCTGTAAACTGTTGTTTCTGTCAGCTAACACTATAAGAATCTGACTGGGTGTTTTGGTCTAGTACAGAGTGGACAGCATTATCATTTCATCATCAAACTGTTGTTTCTGTCAGCTAGCACTATCAGAATCTGACTGGGTGTTTTGGTCTAGTTCAAAGTGGACAGCATTATCATTTCATCATCAAACTGTTGTTTCTGTCAGCTAGCACTAAACTGTTGTTTCTGTCAGCTAGCACTATCAGAATCTGACTGGGTGTTTTGGTCTAGTTCAAAGTGGACAGCATTATCATTTCATCATCAAACTGTTGTTTCTGTCAGCTAGCACTAAACTGTTGTTTCTGTCAGCTATCACTATAAGAATCTGACTGAGTGTTTTGGTCTAGTACAGAGTGGACAGCAAACTGTTGTTTCTGTCAGCTAGCACTATCAGAATCTGACTGGGTGTTTTGGTCTAGTTCAAAGTGGACAGCATTATCATTTCATCATCAAACTGTTGTTTCTGTCAGCTAGCACTAAACTGTTGTTTCTGTCAGCTATCACTATAAGAATCTGACTGAGTGTTTTGGTCTAGTACAGAGTGGACAGCAAACTGTTGTTTCTGTCAGCTAGCACTATAAGAATCTGACTGGGTGTTTTGGTCTAGTTCAAAGTGGACAGCATTATCATTTCATCATCAAACTGTTGTTTCTGTCGGCTAGCACTATAAGAATCTGACTGGGTGTTTTGGTCTAGTACAGAGTGGACAGCATTATCATTTCATCATCAAACTGTTGTTTCTGTCAGCTAGCACTATCAGAATCTGACTGGGTGTTTCGGTCTAGTTCAAAGTGGACAGCATTATCATTTCATCATCAAACTGTTGTTTCTGTCAGCTAGCACTAAACTGTTGTTTCTGTCAGCTAGCACTATCAGAATCTGACTGGGTGTTTTGGTCTAGTTCAAAGTGGACAGCATTATCATTTCATCATCAAACTGTTGTTTCTGTCAGCTATCACTATAAGAATCTGACTGAGTGTTTTGGTCTAGTACAGAGTGGACAGCAAACTGTTGTTTCTGTCAGCTAGCACTATCAGAATCTGACTGGGTGTTTTGGTCTAGTTCAAAGTGGACAGCATTATCATTTCATCATCAAACTGTTGTTTCTGTCAGCTATCACTATAAGAATCTGACTGAGTGTTTTGGTCTAGTACAGAGTGGACAGCAAACTGTTGTTTCTGTCAGCTAGCACTATAAGAATCTGACTGGGTGTTTTGGTCTAGTTCAAAGTGGACAGCATTATCATTTCATCATCAAACTGTTGTTTCTGTCAGCTAGCACTATAAGAATCTGACTGGGTGTTTTGGTCTAGTACAGAGTGGACAGCATTATCATTTCATCATCAAACTGTTGTTTCTGTCAGCTAGCACTATCAGAATCTGACTGGGTGTTTCGGTCTAGTTCAAAGTGGACAGCATTATCATTTCATCATCAAACTGTTGTTTCTGTCAGCTAGCACTAAACTGTTGTTTCTGTCAGCTAGCACTATCAGAATCTGACTGGGTGTTTTGGTCTAGTTCAAAGTGGACAGCATTATCATTTCATCATCAAACTGTTGTTTCTGTCAGCTATCACTATAAGAATCTGACTGAGTGTTTTGGTCTAGTACAGAGTGGACAGCAAACTGTTGTTTCTGTCAGCTAGCACTATCAGAATCTGACTGGGTGTTTTGGTCTAGTTCAAAGTGGACAGCATTATCATTTCATCATCAAACTGTTGTTTCTGTCAGCTAGCACTAAACTGTTGTTTCTGTCAGCTATCACTATAAGAATCTGACTGAGTGTTTTGGTCTAGTACAGAGTGGACAGCAAACTGTTGTTTCTGTCAGCTAGCACTATAAGAATCTGACTGGGTGTTTTGGTCTAGTTCAAAGTGGACAGCATTATCATTTCATCATCAAACTGTTGTTTCTGTCGGCTAGCACTATAAGAATCTGACTGGGTGTTTTGGTCTAGTACAGAGTGGACAGCAAACTGTTGTTTCTGTCAGCTAGCACTATCAGAATCTGACTGGGTGTTTTGGTCTAGTACAAAGAGGACATCATTATCATTTCATCATCAAACTGTTGTTTCTGTCAGCTATCACTATCAGAATCTGACTGGGTGTTTTGGTCTAGTACAGAGTGGACAGCAAACTGTTGTTTCTGTCAGCTAGCACTATCAGAATCTGACTGGGTGTTTTGGTCTAGTACAGAGTGGACAGCAAACTGTTGTTTCTGTCAGCTAGCACTATCAGAATCTGACTGGGTGTTTTGGTCTAGTACAGAGTGGACAGCAAACTGTTGTTTCTGTCAGCTAGCACTATCAGAATCTGACTGGGTGTTTTGGTCTAGTACAAAGTGGACAGCAAACTGTTGTTTCTGTCAGCTAACACTATAAGAATCTGACTGGGTGTTTTGGTCTAGTACAGAGTGGACAGCAAACTGTTGTTTCTGTCAGCTAGCATTATCAGAATCTGACTGGGTGTTTTGGTCTAGTACAGAGTGGACAGCAAACTGTTGTTTCTGTCAGCTAGCACTATCAGAATCTGACTGGGTGTTTTGGTCTAGTACAGAGTGGACAGCAAACTGTTGTTTCTGTCAGCTAGCACTATCAGAATCTGACTGGGTGTTTTGGTCTAGTACAGAGTGGACAGCAAACTGTTGTTTCTGTCAGCTAGCACTATAAGAATCTGACTGGGTGTTTTGGTCTAGTACAGAGTGGACAGCATTATCATTTCATCATCAAACTGTTGTTTCTGTCAGCTAGCACTATCAGAATCTGACTGGGTGTTTTGGTCTAGTTCAAAGTGGACAGCATTATCATTTCATCATCAAACTGTTGTTTCTGTCAGCTAGCACTAAACTGTTGTTTCTGTCAGCTAGCACTATCAGAATCTGACTGGGTGTTTTGGTCTAGTTCAAAGTGGACAGCATTATCATTTCATCATCAAACTGTTGTTTCTGTCAGCTAGCACTAAACTGTTGTTTCTGTCAGCTATCACTATAAGAATCTGACTGAGTGTTTTGGTCTAGTACAGAGTGGACAGCAAACTGTTGTTTCTGTCAGCTAGCACTATCAGAATCTGACTGGGTGTTTTGGTCTAGTTCAAAGTGGACAGCATTATCATTTCATCATCAAACTGTTGTTTCTGTCAGCTAGCACTAAACTGTTGTTTCTGTCAGCTATCACTATAAGAATCTGACTGAGTGTTTTGGTCTAGTACAGAGTGGACAGCAAACTGTTGTTTCTGTCAGCTAGCACTATAAGAATCTGACTGGGTGTTTTGGTCTAGTTCAAAGTGGACAGCATTATCATTTCATCATCAAACTGTTGTTTCTGTCGGCTAGCACTATAAGAATCTGACTGGGTGTTTTGGTCTAGTACAGAGTGGACAGCATTATCATTTCATCATCAAACTGTTGTTTCTGTCAGCTAGCACTATCAGAATCTGACTGGGTGTTTCGGTCTAGTTCAAAGTGGACAGCATTATCATTTCATCATCAAACTGTTGTTTCTGTCAGCTAGCACTAAACTGTTGTTTCTGTCAGCTAGCACTATCAGAATCTGACTGGGTGTTTTGGTCTAGTTCAAAGTGGACAGCATTATCATTTCATCATCAAACTGTTGTTTCTGTCAGCTATCACTATAAGAATCTGACTGAGTGTTTTGGTCTAGTACAGAGTGGACAGCAAACTGTTGTTTCTGTCAGCTAGCACTATCAGAATCTGACTGGGTGTTTTGGTCTAGTTCAAAGTGGACAGCATTATCATTTCATCATCAAACTGTTGTTTCTGTCAGCTAGCACTAAACTGTTGTTTCTGTCAGCTATCACTATAAGAATCTGACTGAGTGTTTTGGTCTAGTACAGAGTGGACAGCAAACTGTTGTTTCTGTCAGCTAGCACTATAAGAATCTGACTGGGTGTTTTGGTCTAGTTCAAAGTGGACAGCATTATCATTTCATCATCAAACTGTTGTTTCTGTCGGCTAGCACTATAAGAATCTGACTGGGTGTTTTGGTCTAGTACAGAGTGGACAGCAAACTGTTGTTTCTGTCAGCTAGCACTATCAGAATCTGACTGGGTGTTTTGGTCTAGTACAAAGAGGACATCATTATCATTTCATCATCAAACTGTTGTTTCTGTCAGCTATCACTATCAGAATCTGACTGGGTGTTTTGGTCTAGTACAGAGTGGACAGCAAACTGTTGTTTCTGTCAGCTAGCACTATCAGAATCTGACTGGGTGTTTTGGTCTAGTACAGAGTGGACAGCAAACTGTTGTTTCTGTCAGCTAGCACTATCAGAATCTGACTGGGTGTTTTGGTCTAGTACAGAGTGGACAGCAAACTGTTGTTTCTGTCAGCTAGCACTATCAGAATCTGACTGGGTGTTTTGGTCTAGTACAAAGTGGACAGCAAACTGTTGTTTCTGTCAGCTAACACTATAAGAATCTGACTGGGTGTTTTGGTCTAGTACAGAGTGGACAGCAAACTGTTGTTTCTGTCAGCTAGCATTATCAGAATCTGACTGGGTGTTTTGGTCTAGTACAGAGTGGACAGCAAACTGTTGTTTCTGTCAGCTAGCACTATCAGAATCTGACTGGGTGTTTTGGTCTAGTACAGAGTGGACAGCAAACTGTTGTTTCTGTCAGCTAGCACTATCAGAATCTGACTGGGTGTTTTGGTCTAGTACAGAGTGGACAGCAAACTGTTGTTTCTGTCAGCTAGCACTATCAGAATCTGACTGGGTGTTTTGGTCTAGTACAGAGTGGACAGCAAACTGTTGTTTCTGTCAGCTAGCACTATCAGAATCTGACTGGGTGTTTTGGTCTAGTACAAAGTGGACAGCAAACTGTTGTTTCTGTCAGCTAACACTATAAGAATCTGACTGGGTGTTTTGGTCTAGTACAGAGTGGACAGCAAACTGTTGTTTCTGTCAGCTAGCACTATCAGAATCTGACTGGGTGTTTTGGTCTAGTACAGAGTGGACAGCAAACTGTTGTTTCTGTCAGCTAGCACTATCAGAATCTGACTGGGTGTTTTGGTCTAGTACAGAGTGGACAGCAAACTGTTGTTTCTGTCAGCTAGCACTATCAGAATCTGACTGGGTGTTTTGGTCTAGTACAGAGTGGACAGCAAACTGTTGTTTCTGTCAGCTAGCACTATCAGAATCTGACTGGGTGTTTTGGTCTAGTACAGAGTGGACAGCAAACTGTTGTTTCTGTCAGCTAGCACTATCAGAATCTGACTGGGTGTTTTGGTCTAGTACAAAGTGGACAGCAAACTGTTGTTTCTGTCAGCTAACACTATAAGAATCTGACTGGGTGTTTTGGTCTAGTACAGAGTGGACAGCAAACTGTTGTTTCTGTCAGCTAGCACTATCAGAATCTGACTGGGTGTTTTGGTCTAGTACAGAGTGGACAGCAAACTGTTGTTTCTGTCAGCTAGCACTATCAGAATCTGACTGGGTGTTTTGGTCTAGTACAAAGTGGACAGCAAACTGTTGTTTCTGTCAGCTAGCACTATAAGAATCTGACTGTGTGTTTTGGTCCAGTACAGAGTGGACATCATTATCATTTCATCGAATGTAAATTGTTCTGCTAAAAAAAAAAACTCATTTGGCACTCACTCCCAACATGAGGCACCAATTTATGTCCTTTCCCAGAAAACCTTGGTTGTGCATTTTGTAATACTGCTAGGTTCTATATCTTTACCTCAGGATTCCAACACCACGTTTGTGATGTGACTGCTATTTGAGATAAATGAACAGGTAAATCTGACAAACTTTTATCACATAATATTGTTTTGAGTACACCTAGCCCTGAGTGGGATTTGAACTCACAACTTTAGTGGTGATAGGTACTGATTGCATATGCAGTTTTTAATCAAACTACCATACGATCATGACCAGACTGTATATATTTTTTTTTAGATATGATAATTATGATTTAGTCAATGTTTATTTACCATGTTCCTAATTTTATACTGGATTTGAAAATAAGTCAGAGAACTGGATACATGCTTGAAATAGTCGACAATTATAATCCATTTATCTGACACATCTACTTTGAAAATATGATTTTGTCACAAACACATATGACCATCAGAATTAGTTGTGTACAGTATTATAGACACATAACCTGATTTAAAGGAGAGAGCTTACATAGGCATAGCAATAACCTGGTTTAAAGGAGAGAGCTTACATAGGCATAGCAATAACCTGGTTTAAAGGAGAGAGCTTACATAGGCATAACAATAACCTGGTTTAAAGGAGAGAGCTTACATAGGCATAACAATAACCTGGTTTAAAGGAGAGAGCTTACATAGGCATAGCAATAACCTGGTTTAAAGGAGAGAGCTTACATAGGCATAACAATAACCTGGTTTAAAGGAGAGAGCTTACATAGGCATAGCAATAACCTGGTTTAAAGGAGAGAGCTTACATAGGCATAGCAATAACCTGGTTTAAAGGAGAGAGCTTACATAGGCATAGCAATAACCTGGTTTAAAGGAGAGAGCTTACATAGGCATAGCCTGTCGATCAATCTCATTCATATGCAGTTGTGAATAAAATATGTTTAAAACTAAATAACAAACCTGGTTCTATCTGTGACTTCATTCTTTTATCTTTACAGCAGTATAAGAATTTGTCCATCTGACTCTTGGTTATTCTCTCTAACTCGTACAAAACTGTTAATATAAAAAGTCATGATATATTACACATTTTTCAGACTAAACAACAAGAGGGGGAAGATAGAGATTACATTAACTGGTTAAACCCTACCACATTTTGGTGCCTGTCCAAAGTCAGGATCTGGATTTTCATTGTGATGCTGGAATTGTCGAATATCACTGTTTAAGGTTTCTTTTCATAACATGTACAACTCAAACAATTAACAGTGAATTCTCCAACTTCATACAGTTACAGTCAAATTATGTTAAATTAAACTCATGTAAGTTGTTCAAAATTCTATATCAGATCCAGTTAAAAAAACATGTTATTATTTCATATTCAAAGTTGGAGCCATTCATACATTTTCCTATCACTTTCCTGTTACCAACAAATGGGATAAAAGAGTTTTTCAATTCTGGTTTCATGTTAAAATTATACATAGTGTTGAAATATTCAGTTAAATAAACAGTAATCTTTGGAAGCACCACAAACTCAAGGATGTTTCACAATTTAACCTTAGAATCTACACCCGTACTTTACCCAACCACAAAGAACAAAAATTGATCGAGTGTAGTACAGATCCCTCCAAGTGTATCAACGTTCAAACACTCGGGTTGGACACAGAGTTTTGTCGGACTTCACTCTTAAAATTGTCCGACAAATGTCCGACCAAATCCTCCCAAGTTGGAGTGAGAGTCTCCACTCTCAGAGAGTTAAACTGTAAACAGGAAACGTCCCCAAATTCTGCTAACCAATAAATTTGTGCAAAAAGAAACATGTGTATTTTAGTAAAGCTGAAGTAAATGAGTGATATACAGTGGTACGGAAAGTATAAATATGTTAACGGCTGTCACGGGCGATATATACAATAATATCCATGAATAAAATGTATTAACATGCAGGTCCCATGTTTTAAGTGCACTAGAAGTGAATATTAATATGTCCCTATGTACTCGCGACAATCGATGCAAAGACCCTTTCACTTGCTGCAGACAGTTGCCGGTTTACGATATCGGGTGCGTTTGCTCTTTCACGTGTTTGCCAAATGTAGGGCGAACGAACCCGGGTAAATAATTCTAATTTATACATTTATTTCTTTAAAGGCAAATTTGGATTAAAATTATTTAGTAAAATTTAAGTTTTATTTTGTTCATGGCGAATGGGTCGTCAATCCGTAAATCCCGGGGGTTTTTTCTTGAAAATTGGCAGTCTGCGGAGTCCTGTTATAGGTGAAATATTATTTTATTAGTGTATTCTACGGTTTTTTTTTTTACAGTTTACCTGTCAAAACATCACCCATCTCAGCATGTTGTCGCATCGTGCATTCATGATATACAAATACACCTATCACAGGTGTGAAAAAAAACGTTGCTCAAGACTCTTTTTACTAAGACTTATAAACATAGATAACTATTCTGCGTTTTCGATTTTCAAGCCGTCTTCCAATTTATTTGTACTTAAAAAATAAATTTATATCTTTTTCTTATATATGTGTATAAATATCTTAATAAAATAAATACATTTACGGTGAGAAATTATTATACGTCATGATATCGTTATTTAGGTAAATACTTATTAGACAGATTTTTTTAAAACCATTTTTGTCTTTTTAATTGATAACTGACCCAAGCTAAATAAATGAAATGTGACTTAATGTGTTAATTATATAAATCCTTGCCTTCTATCAATTTTAATTTCTTATCTAATACTTATTCTTATTATGTAACAATATGGTCAGGTTGTTATTTTCATTGAATGGCATCTCAAAATAGATGGCTTCACAGTAGGGGTTCTTCCTGTATATTGGTTACATCATGTATATTACAACTGACAGCTAATGCATGACAAACAATTGTAATCAGCCATCGTTATCATGAAATACATTTTTTAATCTTTATTTTGATGATGGCACCTAATTCCCATCACCTAATCCAAATTAGTATAGTAGAGGAGTACCGTATTTTTCGGACGATAAATCTAGATAAAAATGACGATTTTGTTTACAGTACAAAAGATGTATACCTTTATTTTGCTGTAGGTTTATTTCTGAATAAGAAGACTCGTATCATCGATGTTCTTGGTGTTATTTCTTTTTAAAATAAAGCAATAAAAGTATACTAACAGGGGGTGCAATTCTGGGGATAAAATATTCAACATCCGAAAAAAATCAATATTCAATGATTGAAGTTATCGAAAATCAGTTCAATATTGTATTTTATAATAAAATATATACTATAAAAAATGTATCTTGTTGAAAAAAATCACAGGGTGGATCGATTTACAATATAAAATTATTATCACAAAATATCTAAATATAGCTATAGCTTTCCATCAAACACGAGCATGCGCACGTGATTGTAGTAAAAAATGGCGGTTGCAATACATCTCACAGTAAACAAGCTTTTTATACTAAATATACTGGAAAATAATTTATATCAATTTCATTACTTAATCGATATTTTATTGCAATAATTTATATGAGGCTATGGGTGTTTAAACGTCACTTTTCAACAATATTTCAGTTATATATTGACCTTTGAGCTACCTTTCCTGGCGCGAATATGGTGCAAGGTAGAAATACACTAGGGTATTTACGTAACCGGACATTCTACATACCGGAAAGAAAGTACGCTTACATATATGCATCGATCACAAAATGTTTGACATGTTCACCTCGAGAAATGTTAAAAAAATCTTTAAATATCCACTCTCACGTCCGACCTAATAGTCGGACTTAGAGTGTTGACTCAAATTAAATTTACTTCAATGATTGCAAATGTACCTACAAACAAATAGTAATAAAAAACAACAACATTAAATAGAATTAATTATAATTGTTCTCCCCCTGGCACCTGGAAATTTGTGTCGACAAGATGTTCCTTCCATTATTGACACCTGTAACCTGAGCTAATTAATTCATATCAAGCTGGCTGTAATACCTAGTTCAATACACATATTGCCGTCACAGATGAACAAGTATAGGGACTTGAAATATTTGTAAACGGAATATTGTGTAACTTTAGCCGGTGATTTTTGCATCCGTTATTTCACCTTTATATGGATATCACACTCCGAAAGAATTATCTCTTATTCATTCATGTACACAGCCGTACCGGCCTCACTGACTGTTTTAAATGACAACAGATTTTTTTTTTTTAAATCGTCAGTGATTTTTCCAAACAAACAAAGTCAAAACGCAAACTTAAGTCGAGTTTTTACTCAATTTTAATTTGATTTGTTAAGAAAACTTTTTTCGAGAAATCCAAGCCAGGGCTGGACTCGGCGTATATAATTTTAAAGTTTAGATTTCGGAAAAGTTACAATATTTCTAGCATTCCGATTGTAATCGTAAAATTTAAATGTACTAGAAAGATCTATTAAAATTAAACAGATTAAAGAAACACAAACGGTGCAACTCGAAATTATTGTACAATTCTTTGATTATGAGGTGCTCCTATGCATCGAACGACTGTTGTGCCCGAGCGTGACAAATATTGACCTTGGAGCTACCTTTCCTGGCACGAATATGGTGCAAGGTAAAAATACACTAGGCTATTTACGTACCCGCACATTTTACACACTGGAAAGAAAGTACGCTTACAAATACGCATCGATCACAAAATGTTTGACATATTCACCTCGAGAAATGTAAAAAAAAATCTTTTAATATCCACTCTCATGTCCGACCAAAATGTCCGACCAAGACCAAAATGTCCGACCAAATAGTCGGACTTAGAGAGTGCTGACTCTCAAATTTGTCGGACATTTTGGTGGAATATGTCGGACCTGAG
Organism: Bathymodiolus septemdierum; assembly: GCA_963383655.1. NCBI lineage: Eukaryota > Metazoa > Mollusca > Bivalvia > Mytilida > Modiolidae > Bathymodiolus > Bathymodiolus septemdierum. Next base: position 61,719,971 of record OY726522.1, read on the forward strand.
AGTTTGATCGTTGATACACTTAGAGTGTACTGTACATCAAACTGCTAACATTACACTGGTACAACTCTGATGTTCTGTAACCTGATTCAGTGAAAGGGTCAAACAAAAGTTGGCAATTTTTATATAAATATTCTTATATGCTGAAATTGAAGTGATGTTTGAAAAAATATATAGAAAAATGTCAAGATATCCTGATTAATTTAGTGCCCCCTATTATATCCTTATAAATCTATCAACATATAGGTGAATTTTTAATGTAATCAATAAAACAAACATAAAATGATATACTGTTAAAGTACTTTTCTTCCTGGGTATCCATTTTCGTGGTTTGGTTAAAAATTACAAGTTCGTGGATTCATAAATTCTTAGATTTTGTGCTTGTGCCTAAAATAAAATTTGTGGATTGCATATTTTCAACATAAATTCATAATAAGTTTCAATGGGTAGCAAATCTTCGAGAAAGCTTCAATACATTAGACAGATGAGCCATATAATTACGTAATCGGAAGTGGAACGTGGATATTAAAGTGTTCATTTAGACAGTTGTAGAAAATTTCGGCATTTGTAAATTTAGCAGAATTTATTTTATTGAATTTGGAAATAAGAATCAATTTCCTCTAATATATATCAAATTCGTTTTTATGTCTTAAAATATTTACTCTCCATTTATTTTCAAATTTTGCTAATCACAACTAAAAAAAGAACAATAAACTTTTTTTCTCTCATAATTTTGCATACAATAACAGATTGTACTTGTAAAATTATTTAAAAAATTTCGATCCTTTCTTACTCTATCTCAAATTGAAACCACTCGTAGTCGTGTCACAAGATTAATCCTGTCCCCGGGCTACCCACTCGTAGTCGTGTCACAAGATTAATCCTGTCCCCGGGCTACCCACTCGTAGTCGTGTCACAAGATTAATCCTGTCCCCGGGCTACCCACTCGTAGTCTTGTCACAAGATTAATCCTGTCCCCGGGCTACCCACTCGTAGTCGTGTCACAAGATTAATCCTGTCCCCGGCTACCCACTCGTAGTCGTGTCACAAGATTAATCCTGTCCCCGGGCTACCCACTCGTAGTCGTGTCACAAGATTAATCCTGTCCCCGGGCTACCCACTCGTAGTCATGTCACAAGATTAATCCTGTCCCCGGGCTACCCACTCGAAGTCGTGTCACAAGATTAATCCTGTCCCCGGGCTACCCACTCGTAGTCGTGTCACAAGATTAATCCTGTCCCCAGGCTACCCACTCGTAGTCGTGTCACAAGATTAATCCTGTCCCCGGGCTACCCACTCGTAGTCATGTCACAAGATTAATCCTGTCCCCGGGCTACCCACTCGTAGTCGTGTCAGAAGATTAATCCTGTCCCCGGGCTACCACTCGTAGTCGTGTCACAAGATTAATCCTGTCCCCGGGCTACCCACTCGTAGTCGTGTCACAAGATTAATCCTGTCCCCGGGCTACCACTCGTAGTCGTGTCACAAGATTAATCCTGTCCCCGGGCTACCCACTCGTAGTCGTGTCACAAGATTAATCCTGTCCCCGGGCTACCCACTCGTAGTCGTGTCACAAGATTAATCCTGTCCCCGGGCTACCCACTCGTAGTCGTGTCACAAGATTAATCCTGTCCCCGGGCTACCCACTCGTAGTCGTGTCACAAGATTAATCCTGTCCGCGGGCTACCCACTCGTAGCCGTGTCACAAGATTAATCCTGTCCCCGGGCTACCCACTCGTAGTCGTGTCACAAGATTAATCCTGTCCCCGGGCTACCCACTCGTAGCCGTGTCACAAGATTAATCCTGTCCCCGCGGCAAATGTACAGTTAACTTATGTATAATTGATCATTAATTGTTTAAAGAAAAGTGATAAAATATGTTTATGGAAGGGTGTTATAATTTAATAGACAAATGTTTATACAATACTTTTAGCATGTCACCATCAGTGTATGGTTTGGAAGTAAATTTGATTTCTATAAAAGGAAGTTGTTAACATCTTTTCACATATAGACATTTCTGTCGTTTTTACACATGCATTCAAAATAAAAAAATTCACAAACATGCTCACATGGATTATAACCCATTAAAAGGTATCCTCGCACTTATTTCGTCATTAAAATTGTCAATTGTACCCAATGCAGCTGGTCCAGAAAGTTGAGGTCACTGGAGGACAGCATTTGCAAATATATCGATGTCAAACTGCTTCCCAAGTTTCATTGTTTGTTGGATTCTTAATTTCGCAGATCAGCCTACCCACCAAAAAACCACAAAAATTGGTACCTCACGAATAAAAGTGATTTCACAGAATCCTAATACAACTGTCATAATGTACGTAGGAAAGTTTCAATGTTACCACACAATATCATCATTAATGACAAACCTTTACCAGTCTTTGACGTCCTTTTATCACTTACACCATATTTAAGTCTAATTTGGCTTATTTTCTGTGCAACAGATTCAATAAATTTCCTGAAAATGGAAGGAAATATTGTAAATTAATTTCACAGAAAATGTTAGGAAATGAAGGTAACAACTAATAATGATATTGTGGAGGATTTTTTTTCATTATATAATTTTATAAATCAATCTAATTAAAATCAGATGTTTTTTGGGATATTTTTTTTTAGATACATCCAACATTTAATAATATCTTGTATAAGGAAATGTCAGGTTTTCATTGGCCCTTGACTGTCCAATCATACACAGGAAATTCACTAGAAGCTCATCTTAGACTGTATCGCTCAGCTAGTTATTCATGCACACACCTTTTCATACTTAATACAGTATACACAGTCATTAGTCAAAAGTATTCAGAAACTTCTAATTTTCCCTATGTATTTTGCATAAAACTATAATTTTCAAAACATGCCACGATATAGTTGAAATACTGCTAAAGTTGGCATTAAATACTAATCAATCAATCATAATTTTCAAAAATATTATCCTGAAGTCTTGACTGTACCTCAGATCCGACTTAAAATCATCACTACAGTCCTGATATCGTTCTTCATTCAACACTTCATCAACAAACTTGATCAGTTGTGGTCCACTTAATGATGGCTCCTGTTGTACTTCATTTCTGGTGTTAGCCTGGCAATATATCAAAACATTAATTAAAATACACCTAAATGGTACCTAATGAATATTCATGTTTTGTTGACTACTGATGACCATCGATAATAGTTCATATTATTTTTTTTAATTGCAATTACTCACAAGAGTATTGAATAATAAACCTTATTTCACTGAGTAAAAAACAATTTACTGAAGTAGATAAATCTATTTCACCCAGTTAAATACCAAACTCTGATGTAAATATATTTATTTTACTCAGTGAAATTTATAAAATCCTAAAGTAATAAAGGTAAAAAAGGGGCAATAACTCCTTCAGAAATCTTCTGATCAATATAATGTATTGATATACAATTCTCCATATCGTAATAAGCAAGCATGCAAAGTTTTAAGGAATATCTTTTAAAATGTAGGAGGAATTGTGGGTACAAACTCTTGTGACACACAGACAGACAAATCAAATGAAATACAAAATTCTGAAGTAAATATATTAATTTCAGTAATTTGCAAACTACAATTGTTAATGACAGAACTATCTTACCATAAATTTCAATTACAAAACGTTATTGCTAGAAATATTCTCCATACAATTTAACCAATCAGAATTGTTTTAAATAAACTGATTTGAGAGACTAGGCAAAGAATTCACTAGATGAAAAATTAATATTATCGATGATTTATGCATTTTACATGATAATTATCAAATCGTTCATGGCACTAAGGGCCATATCACAGTTTATGGACTGGGATGTCACTCACAAAATATTATATGGACCGAAGCAAAGCTGAGGTCCATATACTATTTTGTGGGTGACAGACCGGTCCATAAACTGCCATTTGGCCCGAAGTGCCATGAACTATTTGCTATATTATACTCAATACATGCACATCTGTCAGACGACATGTTTTTGTTATTGCATATCTAAGACAAAAAACGAGTTCAGACAAAATCCGGAAGAAAACATTATATTGATCGGGCCCGGTCAATATATAGCAAATAGTTCATGGCACTGAGGGTCATATGGCAGTATATGGACCGGTCCGTTACCAAAAAAATATTATATGGACCGAAGCTTCTGAGGTCCATATAATAATTTTTTGGTGACAGACCGGTCCATATACTGCCATATGACCCGAAGTGACATGAACTATTTGCTATATTATACTTTTTATCTAAAATAATAATGCAGGTACCGTCCCGGAACCGAATCGAAAACGAGGCAGTCCAGTCCCGGTACATATAACGTTATATTGACCGGCTGCGCTAACAAAGACAAATAGGGCAAATAAAAACGTAAAGTATAATATACTAAAATATTGACCGGCTGCGCTAACAAAGACAAATAGGGAAAATAAAAACGTAAAGTATAATATTATCTATTATCTAGCAACTAGTATGATACAAATATATAATTGTTGATTTTTATATGTAATAATGTGATGTTATTTTGATGTCACTGATGTCGTCTTCACAAATTTTCTATAAACATACTATCGTTGATATGTTTTGCTTGAAATGGACTTCTCGTTGCATCTCAAATCTCAGGCTTTGCTATGATGCGATACTCTCTGAGAAATCCTTTTGAAAAACAAATCAACGATTGATATTAAAACAGAGAGACATAGTCACTAGGTACTCGTTTATTATATATGTGTGTGTTTTTTTTTATATCTATAATGAAAAGAGACAACTCAATATTATATTAATTTCAATCAAACACATCCAGTGAATCACACAGTGCATATGAAATACAATGGGAGACTTACACAACTCTCATCACATATCTGAAATTTAATAACACATGAAATACAACAGCTTGTCTCGACCACAAATTAATAACATCTATAGGTTTGCTTGATATACCATTTATAACATTAATGGTTAGAGTGCTTTCCCTTGAGTGAGATCTCTAGTGTGAAACCAAAGACTTTAAAAGCAGTATTTGCTACTTCTTTGATATGTAGAGACCTAACTAAACCAAATCCTGAATAAACAGAAATTCTATTTAAACAAGCAAATACCAGAGTAGGAAATCTTTGCTAATTTAACCTTTATAAACCAAACCCCTGTCTATTTTCAAAACAAAAACGGGTCCCAAAGAGGGTATGTTTTGATAGGTTTCACAGTATTATGAAGAAAGATCAAATACTGATTGGCTCATAGAATCAATAATGTTGTCAAATTAGACTTTTGTACATTTTCTTTATCTAGTATACAAATTGAGAAGACACACTTCCACGCAGATAACTTGACAATTTTTCCAGTCTGAGTGGAGTGACATGTCTGTACCTATAGTGTAGACTGATGTCTCAATGACAAACAGATATAAAATCCAGTTATATTACAAATCAGTCATCATCAACATCATCTCATAGGACTACCCCAGCGCCATCATTATACCTACATGATTAATCATTTGTAACTTTGTTCTTGTTATACCTGAAAAATTGCTCACTTGGCTTTGAACCAAAAAATCACTCACTCACTTACTTCCTAATAAAGGCAACCGATATCTATAATAATGGTAACCGATATCTATAATAATGGCAACCGATATCTATAATAATGGCAACTGATATCTATAATAATGGCAACCGATATCTATAATAATGGCAACCAATATCTATAATAATGGTAACTGATATCTATAATAATGGCAACCGATATCTATAATAATGGTAACTGATATCTATAATAATGGCAACTGATATCTATAATAATGGCAACCAATATCTATAATAATGGCAACCGATATCTAAAATAATGGTAACTGATATCTATAATAATGGCAACCGATATCTATAATAATGGCAACCGATATCTATAATAATGGCAACTGATATCTATAATAATGGCAACCGATATCTATAATAATGGCAACCGATATCTATAATAATGGCAACTGATATCAATAATAATGGCAACCAATATCTATAATAATGGTAACTGATATCTATAATAATGGCAACTGATATCTATAATAATGGCAACCGATATCTATAATAATGGCAACCGATATCTAAAATAATGGTAACTGATATCTATAATAATGGCAACCGATATCTATAATAATGGCAACCTATATCTATAATAATGGCAACTGATATCTATAATAATGGCAACCAATATCTGTAATAATGGCAACCGATATCTATCTATTACTCACAGAAAACACAAATTATGGATTGTCTATACTAACTGAATATTAAATTTTTGAATATTTACAAAAACAAATTACTCTACCCTAATATGGTCTAAAACTCTTCTGAAGTCCATGGGTTGGTCCTTTCCTTCCATATTTACAGGGTCTAGACCATCTCCACCATATATAAATTGGACTATGTCATTGGTTGATGTCCTTACAGTCAAATCATAATGGCCACACAGGTCTTCTAAAGACTAGAAGTAAAATGAAAAACAAACAATAACACTCAGATGGAAGAATTCAAAAATACTATAGAAAAAATAGAACTTGTCAATATCTAGTGAGACTTGATTATTGGGAAATTAAGGTGACAGTAAAAAAAGTGTTTACTATATTCATAATTTGTATTAATTGAACTGACATTGTTATAATATAAGTTTTATTTATCATTTAATGGTGATTAAGTAGGGGGGCGTCGTGGTCTTGATCATATGGTAGTTGGATTTATAACTACATATGCCATCAGTGTCTATCACCACTAACATTGTGAGTTTCAATCTTGCTCAGGCGAGGTGTACTCAATTCAGTATTATGTGATAAAGTTTGTCAGTAACTTGTGGCAGGTTGTTGGTTTTCTCCCCCAACTAGAGAAAGTTGATCTGATGATCACAGATACCCCCGCATTCCAAATTTTCATTCAGAAACCTTTAAAGTCCTTATCTTCTAAGAGAAAAAGGGCCATAATTCATGAACGGTAAATGTCAATTTCACCATAATTGAACTTAATCTGTATTTTATGGTACATCGCATTGTGCTAAAGTTTGAAAAGATTTGGTCGAGTCGTACCTTAAATATCATCTGGAAACCTAGAAAGTCCCTATTTTCTAAGAGAAAAAGGGCCATAACTTTTGAACGGTAAATGTGAAATACACCATAATCAAACTTAACCTGTATTTTATGGTATACAGCATTGTGTTAAAGTTTGAAAAGATTTGGTTGAGCAGTACTTTAAATATCATTCGGAAACCTAAAAAGTCCCTATTTTCTAAGAGAAAAAGGGCCATAACCCAGGAACGGTAAATGTGAACTACACCGTAATCGAACTTAATCTGTATTTAATGGTCCACAGCATTGTGTTAAAGTTTGAAAAGATTTGGTTGAGCCATACTTTAAATATCATCCGGAAACCTAAAAAGTCCCTATTTTCTAAGAGAAAAAGGGCCATATCTCAGGAACGGTAAATGTGAAATACACCGTAATCGAACTTAACCTGTATTTAATGGTCCACAGCATTGTGTTAAAGTTTGAAAAGATTTGGTTGTGCCATACTTTAAATATCATCCGGAAACCTAAAAAGTCCCTATTTTCTAAGAGAAAAAGGGCCATAACTCAGGAACAGTAAATGTGAAATGCACTGTAATCGAACTTAACCTGTATTTAATGGTCCACAGCATTGTATTAAAGTTTGAAAAGATTTGGTTGAGCCATTCTTTAAATATCATTCGGAAACCTAAAATGTCCCTATTTTCTAAGAGAAAAAGGGCCATAACTCATTAACGGTAAATGTGAAATACACCGTAATCAAACTTAACCTGTATTTTATGGTACACAGCAATGTGTGAAAGTTTGAAAAGATTTAGTTGAGCGGTACTTTAATTATTATCCGGAAACCAAAAGTGTGACGGACGGACGGACGAACGGATATGAGGATCCCTAAAGTCCCTATTTTCTAAGAGAAAAAGGGCCATAACTCATGAACGGTAAATGTGAAATACACCGTAATCAAACTTAACCTGTATTTTATGGTACACAGCAATGTTTGAAAGTTTGAAAAGATTTGGTTGAGCCATACTTTAATTATTATCCGGAAACCAAAAGTGTGACGGACGGACGGACATGAGGATCCCTATATATCCCTGACTCTCATTGATCGGGGGTATAATAAAAAAACTGACCACCATGATATAACTGAAATATTGTTGAAAGTTGTTATAAACACCATAACCCTAACCCTGTCATTAAGTATACAATGGACAGACATATTAATTAAGACAGTTGAGACATAATTCAAATAAGCATGTACAGTAGTTCACTTTGTATAAGGTCAGATTTTGAAAGCCAAAAATATGAGAATAACATGGATAGGGTAGGATGATCTTCTCTCTTCCTTATAATAAGAACCATCAGTGACTAATGAATTCATCTGAGTTATGTTTTTTTTTTAAATCATCTTTTACCCAGAGAACACATTTGATTTCTATCAAGAATAAATTGCTCATTGAAACCCTAATATTATATTTCTAAATGTACCAATATTACCCACTTTCAACTAAACTAAACTGAACAAAAAAGTCCATGTTGTTAGATTGAGAGCAGAAATCATCGTCCATTGTAAATTTCGAAACAAATTTGAAAAAAATGTCCTGCATCTCTTTCTAGGGTAGCCTCTAAATTTAATATTAACTAAGACTTGTGTCATGTCTGAATCTACCTTGACAAGTCTTCTCTGCATATATCCAGTCTCTGCTGTTTTGACTGCAGTATCTACCAAACCTTCACGTCCTGCCATCGTGTGAAAGAAAAATTCTGTTGGAGTCAACCCAGAATAAAAACTGTTCTCCACAAATCCTCTAGCTGCAGGATCCTTGGCTGAAAATTTATAAAAATGTTTCTATGTAGAAAAATTAAACAAATGGAGACATATTGATGTCTTGCCTGCCCCCTTCAAATTGATTGTGTGAATTTTTTCAGATAATCAACTAAATAAAAAATATACCATGAAACTGATATTAATCTCAAGTCAGGTGACACATGCCTGACTAACATTTAACCACCATGATTAATGTGTGGACCAGGTATGGTGAACGTAGGTTGTAAGGTACTGGAGAAACTGATCTAATAAAAAACACTTGATATTGCTAAAACTGCCATGGGAAAAGCAATTTCTATGTCTCGTTTTCAGCAACTCTCATAGCAGGCAAGACAAACATCAGATCATATTTTAAAGTCATCATTTTTTTCACCTGGCCTTTCTTTTATAAAATTATTGAATACAAAAATTGAACAAAATTACACTAATACAGTGGATTCCGCTTATTTGCAAAGCCTATTTGCCAGAGAAAATTTTGCAATTCAGCGGACTTTGCGATAAAACGAAACGCTATTCAGACTGGAAGTATAGACTACAGGTGCCGTGACATTGACATTTTGTTTACCTGGAGCTGATATTGCTGATATGTTGATAAAGTAAATGCATGAATGTAAATAATAAACTAGAATATTTAATGAAAGTCTTTGTTTATTACTGGTGTAAATAATATTTCCATTATTTCTGTATATTGGGGGAGCTTTTTGTGTACATCGAGTGTCACATGATCACGAGATAGATGTTACGTTTTGTGTACTGTAAATGAGTTGTACTAAATTAATAATAGTTACTGCAGTATCCATATTGTTATTTATAACTGTAGGGTTTTACTTTTCATCTCGGTAGGTAATTATCAATAGATATCTCTGTTGTTGACTTCATTCAGTTTCTGTGTAATGGGAGCTTTGTGCATTGAGGATTTGTGTAGTTATTTATATCACGTGATGGTGGATATTTATAACCATAGGATGAAAAAAAATATTACGAAATGACAAACTCATTTTTCCTCTATGCTTTATAGCAAAATAAAAAACACACAATCCCAAAATCTGAATACTTTTCATTATTAAATAAATTAAAAAAAAAATTAATCCACTTTAATTTTTTGTTTGATGTTCTGATTTACATTAATTAATTAACTAACTAAGTAAACATATTTTAATTTCTCTTGAAGGGCTTTTTCCTGTATTAAGGTCACACACTTAATTATTGAATCAAAATGGCCGACGATCAACACTGATTGAAGTACACAAAACTTTCTTTATTAGAGCTTTATTGAAGTTCACGAAAAGGATTAAACACAAATAAACATGTAAATGGATTTTTATTAAAATATTCAATAGTTTCAAAACGTCTCCAAATGTCTGATCAGGTTATCACCACACGACATTTCAACATCGATCTGCAAGAAAAAAATATGTATTGGATTTTTTGTTCTCCTTCTTTTTTTATCAGTTCTAGGGTAGTTTTGCAAATAACCAACACTTTTATACATTTTTGGCAAAAATTGTCTTTGCAATAAAGCGAATTTTGCCATTAACCGCTTTGCAATTAACCGGTTGCTTTAACGTTAAATGAATGGTAAATTGATCGGTGTTTAAGCTTTTTTGCAATAATACGAATATTGCAATTAACCGGTGCTAGATCTGTACAAAGTATTCAATTAATCTTTGTACTCACAATGTTTTTCAAAATGAGGCAGTGCTCTGTCTTCAAATCCATTCGGAACTCTCTTTCCACTGATGGCTTGTTGTCCTACACATGAAATCATCTGAGAAATATTGATGAATGAACCTAGAAAATAAAACACATATTAGTTTTTGCTTTATTTTTTTTCACCTACTTATCCGAGATTTTTCACTTTATACCAATAAACAGACAAATGATTTCAAATATTTTTAATATAAAAGTGTGCATGCAAATTTTTGATAAATCACCTTTCAACATTTAAATAATAAGAAATTATTCACTCTTAAATTATTTTTTTATTTTACTGTAAAACTAAAGATTTCTTATTCATAGCATGTTTGATACTTTTTATCTAAAATTCACATAAATTTGATATCTAAGAAAGAATTTTGATGTAGTTAAACAAGAAAGAAATATAAATATTTCTAAAACTACAGTAGAAAGGAAAAGTTACATAGCAGTGTTCTTATTGCTGTTTCTTAATAAAAATGGAAGAATATGTTCATAGGACACAGATGTCCTCACTTTCAGGGGCATAAATCTGGAACAAAACAATAAAAACCAAATTAAAACTTAATCTGTGTAGTGTGGTTGAAAATATTGTGTGCATTTTTTTGGTGTTATGTCCCAAGCGATATTGGGATCAAAATTTTATGAAAATAGTGTTACTCGTGTTAAAATCTCCTAAAGCTACAAACTATGACTTTCATGAATTATTTCATAAGTATACCTTTGGAGCCACAAATAGCCATGTTTAAAGGGCTGTTACTTTTGTCTAGTTCTCTTAAGCAAGCCTTCCCAGTATGGTCTCTTATAACAGACAACTCCTTTAGAATCATAGCCTACATAGATAAAAATATATATTAAAAACAACACACAAAAAAAAATCTTTACAAATATACCTCATTTACTCTGAATAGTCAATGACAAATAATGGTGGTATTACAGATTGTATGTGTATCCTAGTATGTGTGATTCAGATGACAGCAGTTATAATAGCCTTAGTGATCAAAATGTACAAATTCCTGATCTTAGCCGATTTTGGTTTTCTTGCTCCCAATCACTTTAAATTATTTAGTTTTTCAATATTTTGACTTTGAGCGTACCTGATGAAGGTTATTTTGTATTGCTCCAATCATTTGACTTTGAGCGTACCTGATGAAGGTTATTTTGTATTGCTCCAATCATTTGACTTTGAGCGTACCTGATGAAGGTTATTTCAGAAATGTGTCGTGTGAACTAAATTAGATGTCTACCTTTATATTAGATTACCAATGTCAGTTTCTGATGTAATTAAGGTCTAATTATAAATAAACAATTTCATATGATTTTTGATTGTTGACAAATATATTGTTGTTTGTTTGTTGTTTGTTTATATTTTTCGGAAACATAAATTATTATCAGTCACATTAGTTTATCAAATTTTCTGATTTAACAACAATAAATTTTCACCTGCATTTAAAAATATACACATTGTACTGACATTTATTCCTCAGATTATGCATCTCAGTACAATAATTGACTAATAATAGCAGGTATGTCTTGAAGTATTAAAACTTTCCTGTACAAGTTTTGCACTTGTACTCCAAAATTTAGTAAAAGATAAAACACTATTTTGAAAGTTGCAGCACCTTTTTTTTCGTAAAAGGTATAGAACGGGTATGATCAGTAATCTAACACTGTAACGTTCTACTAATATCCTCTGATGAGTAATTGTCTACGGGAACTACAAGAGTTATTAACCTGCTAGTATTATATTACCTCAACAGTTTAACACCTCCCTGCCTGGAACACATTGGTAATGTATTCTTTGTCAACATTTTTTGCAAAGGTCGCAATGGAAAGTTCGTAAAAATATTTATTGCAAAAGCTCTTGTTCAATGCAGTTCTGATTTGTCGAATTATGAATAGAAGCACTAAATATTACTCACAAATTGTATGCCTACAAGTCTAGAAAATAATTTGTATATAATAAATTGGAAGTTGATTTTATACAAAATTCCTGTTTCTATAGAAATTGAATTAAACTGGATTCACTGTAATTCAAAACTACTTATAACAACATTTTTGCAGTTCTTGACTTTCTATATTTAACATATTTTGTATTTCCTACCATATTCATTATCTTTGTGTATTTTTGATAAATACCCAGAAACCCCCAATATTGTTACAATTGAAAAAACACCAGACCTCTAGTGTTTCCTCCTCTGTACAGCCTGGTTGTGTTCGCAGCTTTCCATCCTCCAAATCCTGGATGTAACCATCACACTTTCTATAACTGAAATTATAAAAATAAGATTTAATCTTATATTTACAGTGAAAATCTGATTTTCTGAAATTCACCAAAAGAAATATAATGTGTACTTCTTAGTACATATACATAACATCTTTATAGCATCTTTAGTGAGGACATTTTTTTTCAATTTTGTGTTTTAAATATTGTTATTTTATTTATTATATCAAACAAGAAATTATAATTAGGAATAGTCTATTGTTAAAATATGAAATTTTGCAAACATTATTGACAATTTTGTTTCTATGGCTGTTTTCAATGGAAATTTCTTCCATTACAGAATATTAAACTGAGGCACAATGGACACTTGTAAAACAGGGACCACGCTGTAGACACCCCAATAGGAAAATCAACCAATATGTCCAATACCGGGGTATTCTATAAATAAACTTACCCATCATCCAACAGTAAGTTTTTAGCTTTAATTAATCCTAGACCTGGTGTAACATCACCTATACCAATAGAAAATCCTCGATTTGCTGCAAAGTAATAGAAAATCTTCATTTGTCATCTATACATGAATATGTAAGTCTAAGACATTGAGACAGTGTAAATACTGAAAATAAGAAACGGAAATAAAAATTGTTCTTTTAATTAATAAAAAAGATCTACATTACAGGTTTGGCTTAATGGTGCTTTACGCCACTGTCAACAACATTTCAGTTACATCGTGGCGGTCAGTTTTATTGGTGGAGGAAACTAGAGTATCCGGAGAAAACCACCGACCTGCCGCAAATCACTGACAAATTTTATCACATAATGTTGTATCAAGTACACCTCGCCATGTACAGGCTTCGAACTCACAACTTTAGTGGTGATAGGCTCTGATTGCATAGGTAGTTGTAAATCCAACTTCCATACAATCATGACCAAGATGGCCCCTCCTTCATTACATATTTGAACTTCACTGTATTGTTTGAAAATTAAAAAAATCTCAACAAACTGTTTTAATTTCTATTATTTTTCAGTGGTTAAATATTAAGTTAGAATTTCAGAGAATACCATTATCTCTCCTCCAATTGTTTGATCTTGAGTAGTAATATAGAGGTCAAATAAACTCACATGCCACTATACCTCTAACTGTTTGTAAGTCACATGATTATCATGTGACCTAAATCACATGATTTTACTATGCAACTTATATTGTTGTATTTCATATGCCAATAATCATGATTTTAGGACGATAAAAATATCTAAATCATGTGCAGCAGTTTTCAATTTAATATATGAAAAATGAATGGTTTTATGGTGTTTAACGTCACTTTCAACAATATTTGACTTATTTCGAAGTGGCCAGTTTTATTGATGAGGAAACCGGAGTACCAGGAGAAAACCACCAACCAGTCGCAAGTCATTGACAAACTTTTTCATATTATGTTGTAACGAGTACACCTCCACATGAATGGGCTTCTAACTCACTACTTTAGTGGTAATAGGCACTGATTGCACAGGTAGTTGTAAATTCAACTACCATACGATCACGACCATGACGGCCCCAAGTAAATATATGAAAAATGAACGAAACAAATCTACATGTAAATCTTACATAAGAATGCTGGACATAATCTAGCTAGTCTGGAGAGTGTGTTGGCAGCATAAACTTCTCCATAGTCTCTTAATATGATGTAGAAAACATTGGTTTTAGAACCTGAACCTAATGTGGCCTTGTCCATAGCACCACACAGAAGTTCACTGTTCCTTACCACTATAACTACAAATAAAACAATATAAACATGTACGTAATTAAGTGGAATCAAAAGGAGGTTTAGGTCAAAACATTTACTTCCGTAAAAAAGTACATTATTATTATGAATAAATTAAGTAAAATTCTTTACTATTTTTGGAAATAAATCATTTTGATGGACTAGAAAATGGAGCCAAATTTTAAGAGAAGTGGTTAGTTGATATGAAGCACAAGTTATTACTTTATATTATAAAAGGAGGGATAAAATGGACATTTCCTATTACTATTAAACAGCTTCAATGCATTATTGCTTTTAAACATATTAGGGAAATGGACACGTCGTCAATTTGTGCAGGGAAGTCTTGTCATGAACATTTGCTAAAAGACGAATATAACATTACATTTATACAAAAGTATTTCCCACATCAGGTGACAGAATCTCTCTTGTAGTTAACACTGCAATTCCTTCCAGATAGTGCTTGTTGATAATATTTTGCTATCACATATTGCATTAGATGATTTCATGACCATTAAAGGCCTGCTTGTGCTCTATTGGATCACATTTATAACTACATGGTTTTAAAGACATAGTCAATCAAAACAGCAACAGTATATTTTCTGCTGTATTTACACTCAGTAATAATGTTTAGACGCCCAACCATAAAAGTCTATTCTGACAACATCCACAGTAAGGAACAACTTACATGAGTCATTGAAGCAGAGATCTTCATTGTTAGAGTAATTCTTCCCTTTGGTTCTCAGATTTACTCTCACAGGACAGTCTTTGTTTGGTCTCAGTAATACACTAAAAATCTGTTTCCCTGTCCAAAGTTTACACGGCTGCAAGGTAAAATATAAAATATTAAAAAATCTGCTTCCAAAAACTGTAAAAAGTGCAACGGAATGTTCTAGCGTAAAATGTATGCACTTATTGAAAGCATTGAGAATGAAAATATTTGATTTAATATATCTTAACATACACTAGGAAATAGAAAATGCAAATATCCCCGGTAAAATGCAAAAAATTAAAGATTACCAGTTATATTAGCGTTTACCAGCTAAATTAGCGAATTGTCTTGTTATATTTGCATTTTACCTTTTAAATTTGCATTGTTGTGGCATTTTAGCGTTTTTCCTTTTATATTTGCGTTTTTCCTTTTAAATTTGCATTGTCGTGGCATTTTAGCGTTTTTCCTTTTATATTTGCGTTTTTCCTTTTAAATTTGCATTGTTGTGGCATTTTAGCGTTTTTCCTTTTAAATTTGCATTGTCGTGAGATATTAGCGTTTTTCCTTTTATATTTGCGTTTTTCCTTTTAAATTTGCATTGTTGTGGCATTTTAGGGTTTTTCCTTTTAAATTTGCATTGTCGTGGGATTTTAGCGTTTTTCCTTTTAAATTTGCATTGTCGTGGGATATTAGCGTTTTTCCTTTTATATTTGCGTTTTTCCTTTTATATTTGCGTTTTTCCTTTTAAATTTGCATTGTCGTGGGATTTTAGCGTTTTTCCTTTTATATTTGCGTTTTTCCTTTTAAATTTGCATTGTCGTGGGATATTAGCGTTTTTCCTTTTATATTTGCATTGTCGTGGGATTTTAGCGTTTTTCCTTTTAAATTTGCATTGTCGTGGGATTTTAGCGTTTTTCCTTTTATATTTGCGTTTTTCCTTTTAAATTTGCATTGTCGTGGGATTTTAGCGTTTTTCCTTTTAAATTTGCATTTTACCAGTTAAATCGCACGGTCATCTAAATCACCCGCTGAGTAGAGAGATTACGTAATACTGTAGTCTTCACTAGCTCATTGAATATGACGATCTATAGTATTATATTATTGTGTATCTATACGTATTTATTTATTATTATTATTTATGTCATACTAGTCTGGCCCTTAATAAATTTAGTGTATTCAATACACAATAATCCATCAATTGTTGCGTATTTGATTTTCATGTCGTAATTTAACTTAATGCGATGTTTATTAAGAAATGTGACTTTAAATGTATTAAAATATTAGCAAAGTGTGATACACGTACAGAATACGTATACTGTTGTCACTTCACTATTATTTGTTTATCATGCGAGAAATACATTAACCTTGTAATACCTATGCTGAGACTATTTACTAAAAAATGAATTAAGTATATATTAAACTATCGGTCTCTATTAAGCTATTTATGTCTTGTTTTATAGCACAGGATTGTGTATGTACAGCGTCAAAGTTATTGTGTTTTAAAAGTTCTGATTATTGTAATGAGGCACCTTAATGAACAATAAATATTTTTGTTGATGATATAAAACAAATAATCATAACCCTAAGTATACGTAACGTACGCGCCCTTGTCCGATCCAACAGAAATATGCAATTTACATGTAAACACTATTTTGTCAGTTAATTAGATTGATCAATAAATACAGGATCTTTTTTTTCTTCAAATGTTTATATAATTCCCTGATTATATTATTGTTTATTTATTTGTACCATTCTGGATGATAATAACTTTAGCTATTCAATACACAATAATCCATCAATTGTTGTGTATTTTACAGTAGTTATGTATATTTGATTTCTTGATTTTGTTTTTCAGGATCTAGAACTATGCACTCATATTTATTTCTCAATTTGATGTTGATTTAAATGTAAACGTTTAATATTTTCACGGAGATTCAACATTATAATTTATGTTTATTTATTTTACAGGCGATTGATGCATTTTAGTGGCCTTACCGTTCATCATTACAAACATATTGTTATATGGTAAATTACTTCAAGCCTTACAAATCGGGTAGCCTATTGTGCGACATTATATCCAACTTAATCATGATTCGCTTCGATAACTCTGTAATTTATTAGGGGCTTGTTTTCGATAAAGAAAAATATGTATATGGATATTTTTTTAAATAATCGCTAATACAGTGTTAAACATCGATTTGTATGCATCTGAAAGCAAAGCTCGGAGCTAAGAAATTATTCATATGAATATACGTTTACAAAAATGAAATTCACTTCTGTAAACATCTGTTTTATAGGCCTTGTATTAAAATATGTGTTGAAATAGTGTAAAACAATTGAATTTTCTATAATTCAGAGAGAACACATTTGTTGTCCCCACAAGAGTTACATGTCTAGAGGCCTTTTCCTCAGGTGTACCACCTGTTGTGTTTACTGCTAAAGTGTATATTGTATTGGAGTGAGCTGTAAGTAATGAATTACCAAAGTAATAAAATTTTATGATTTCGTGTATCCCTCAAGGCCAACATTTTATAATATCAAAGAATGCTGTCCTTCCTAATTAAGAGGAATTAAGGGTGAATTATCAGGGTAATCACATGTAAATAAAGGTAAATTTGATTCTCTTTTTTGCTTTTTCTACATAAATGGAATTACATAAAATACGAAAACAAATTAATGAATATGTATTATTAAACTCTAAAACTATAAAATTACACATGAAATATGAAAATATAATACTGAATATTTATTATTAATTTTAAAACAATATAAACACACATCAAATAAGAAAACATAATAATTAATATTTATATTAAACATTAATACTATTACTATATAAGCAAACCTGAAATATGCTCTCCAAACTTGATTTTTCACTATTTTTTATAATTAAAAAAAGTAAAGTTATGAAAGAAATAATTTTCTAATAAAAATTAACTTTTAAAAATAGAACTTCATTTCCATTGTAAGAATATATATATATGATCTATTTTCTTTCCTTAATGTATACATATTTTACTGTTTTAAGGTGTATTATTTCTGTTAAAATTTTAATTAATGGTTTATTTTCCTATTGGATTTTGTTAACCAAAAAAAAATGACCAACTTTACTCTTACATAAAATATATTATTTCATTTCTCATTAGTTTTGTAACTTTTCTTTATTTCAATTTTTCTTCTTAAATCAATATAAATTTACTTCATTTTCATTAGATTTGAATCAATATTTTTATTGAACTACTTGATGATGCAAATATATATATATATACCACATGTTCAATCTTTAAAAAAAAATAATCCACAACCCATAAAACACGAAACTACATGACCCCTATATGACCCGAATGCTATTCTCTTATCCAAACATATTTAATAATAACACTTTTTTTTAGCAATCAATTTTAATCGTTTCATTTATATCAATCTTTATTCAATAATTCGTCTATTTTATTAACAAAAATAAACTATTGTAAAGAAAATATTACTTATTAGCAAAGTGTATGAATGGATCAGAGACTATATTATGTAACCTTGTACATGTCAATGAAAAAAAATATCGGATGTAAACAGAGCGTGCGATATTAAAAATACGGATGAAAACACATAAATTGTGCCTACATTGTAGGAATAATGACATTCTTTCCATAAGAAAGGATAAAACATTGAAATTTCACCCCGAGATCAAAATATTACTAAAACTAGGATGTCAACAAACAACATGCATAACCAACAAAAAACGTGACGCTATAAAAAAAAATTGTTAACTAATGAAATAGAAAATTGAAGAACAACTTTTAAAAATATTTTATTGAATAAAAATACAATAATGAATGGAGTGTATATGTGATCTGAGCTCTTCCAAAGCTGCACTTCCTGTCCAAAAATATGTAGAAGAATATTCGATTATAACTAAGTTTAAGTTGAATAATACTGCGCCCTCTATCGGCACTTTCGCTGGATGAGGGCTTGAACGCTCTTAGTGGTAAAAATCCGTCAGGCTGCTGGCTGAATTAAATAGGGTCGACACACGTAACTTGCCGTTAACATAAGATTGTATAAATATGGATATGCACAAGTTAAATTAAGGAAAATGGGATGAAATAATAAAGAAATTTTATTAAAAATAAATATGTAAACAGAAAGTTGATTATTTCATAAATTAAAACGATACCCATAACAATATCGTTATTTTGGTAAATACTTATTAGACTGATTTTTGTCTTTAATTGATAACTGACCCAAGGTAGCCTAAATAAATGAAATGTGACTTAATGTGTTAATTATATAAATCCTTGCCTTCTATCAATTTTAATTTCTTATCTAATTCTTATTCTTATTATGTAACAATATGGTCAGGTTGTTATTTTCATTGAATGGCATCTCAAAATAGATGGCTTCACAGTAAGAGCTCTTCCTGTATATTGGTTACATCCTGTATATTACAACTGACAGCTAATGCATGACAAACAATTTTAATCAGCCATCAGTATCATAAAATACATTTTTTTTTAATCTATATTTTAAATGAAATCAAAAAATCATTATAAGAGTGAATTCAATTCAAGCTTTTATTTTACTTCCAACTTTGAAATAAAAATCACTGTTTTAGTTTAGTAATTATTCATTTAAGTTTTATTTCATGTTTGGTTGTATTTATCCGGATATGTGTATTGCATACAACATTACATCATCTGATCGCTCCACTGGACATTATTGACAAACATTTTAAATACTTTTATAATGCCTTGTATATATTGATCGTTTACTTATTTAAACAATTCGTTGATATTTTCTTTAAATAAAGTTTACAATGAAGAGTCATATATAAATTATATATTTTTGTAGTGTGGTTAGATGGAAATTTGGAAACTCAAAGAAGACTGAAAATCCCAGCAGGGGTTTGAGACCCACAAGTCACAAAATACAACACTGTTTTAGCCTAAAATGGTTAAAGGTTAAAGTTCATATACACAAGAACAAAAGAATTAGATTTAAAAAATATAATCCACTGTTTGAACAATAGTGTGACGTCAGAGAAATGTATTATCGTTGCTGAATTAATTAGTGGCGCCTTATATCAACTTGATTTTTTCTTCTGTCGGTCCTTATATAACAGTAACTATTTTCATTATCAAATAATGAGACAATTCTTTAATATGGGAATGAAAAACAACATTCAAATTCTAATTGCTTCCCTAACAATCAACTAATTAGTTAATTTGAAATTATTAGCAAGGTTAGTGCATATCAAAACATGAGCACGTTATTCATATTTATATGAAGATCAAAGAACATTAATTTGATTAATTATACAAAATAATCAACTTAGTCTAATTTTGATAAATAACATCAAATTAAAAAAGAAATCATAAAATTGTATTACTCCAATACAATATACACTTGGGCAGTAAACACAACAGGTGGTACACATGAGAACAAGACCTCTGGGCATGTCACTGTCTAAATATCTTGTAGGGACAACAATTTAAATCAACATCAAATTGAAATAAATATGAGTGCACTTTGCTAATATTTTAATACATTTAAAGTCACATTTCTTAATAAACATCGCATTAAGTTAAAATACGACATGAAAATCAAATACGCAACAATTGATCGATTATTGTGTATTGAATACACTAATTTTATTAAGGGCCAGACTAGTATGACATAAATAATAATAATAAATAAATAAATAAATACGTATAGATACACGATAATATAATACTATAGATCGTCATATTCAATGAGCTAGTGACGACTACAGTATTACGTAATCTCTCTACTCAGCGGGTGATTTAGATGACCGTGCGATTTGACTGGTAAAATGCAAATTTAAAAGGAAAAACGCTAAAATCCCACGACAATGCAAATTTAAAAGGAAAAACGCAAATATAAAAGGAAAAACGCTAAAATCCCACGACAATGCAAATTTAAAAGGAAAAACGCAAATATAAAAGGAAAAACGCTAAAATCCCACGACAATGCAAATTTAAAAGGAAAAATGCAAATATAAAAGGAAAAACGCTAAAATCCCACGACAATGCAAATTTAAAAGGAAAAACGCAAATATAAAAGGAAAAACGCTAATATCCCACGACAATGCAAATTTAAAAGGAAAAACGCTAAAATGCCACGACAATGCAAATTTAAAAGGAAAAACGCAAATATAAAAGGAAAAACGCTAAAATCCCACGACAATGCAAATTTAAAAGGAAAAACGCAAATATAAAAGGAAAAACGCTAAAATGCCACGACAATGCAAATTTAAAAGGAAAAACGCAAATATAAAAGGAAAAACGCTAAAATGCCACGACAATGCAAATTTAAAAGGTAAAACGCAAATATAACAAGACAATTCGCTAATTTAACTGGTAAACGTTAATATAACTGGTAATCTTTAATTATTTGCATTTTACCGGGGATATTTGCATTTTCTATTTCCTAGTGATACGAGATATAGTTAAAACTGTAGCTACAAGTTTCCCCTGAGACTGTATTGCTTAAATGGTTCAAATGGATGTCTGTTTATTATCCAATGATAAAATATGTACACTTTGGCTTCAAGTAAATGTGCATTGTGTGAGAAGCATCTTCACGTGTTCAATGATAATCATCTTGATTTTCTGATCAACAAAAAAAATTCTTTGTGGAGGAACACCAAAGGGACATTCCACCCAAATATCCTTTCAAATGGTTCAGGTGTTGTTAAGATGGACATTTTTTTTATTTAATTATGTTTACCCATTGGAATCTCTGTTAAACTATGTCTGTTAGTGGTGGCAATCTTAAAATACCTGATTCACACACAAAAAAAGAACTTTGTAAATGAACAGCCATTGGTCATTCATGGCTAATTTGGGTTCAATAAAATTCACACTTTCTGAGAAGAAAAAGAAGAAATTTATACATTTTCCCATACAGTCTGATCTTAAAAGTGCATTCTGTAGTCATGGACATATTGAATTTTCAATCAATTAAAAAATCTAGACTTTGTAGAGGATTTTATAGGGAACATTCTAGTCAATTAACATTTCCATCATCCTTGTGATTTCTTAGAATACATTGTATATTTGAATTTCAGCCAATTAGAAGATATAAATGGTTTCTACATACATCATCACCAGTATCATAGTTTGTCCTATAAGATTATGATTTATTTGCAATATTGTCTCCGGGTACTCCAGTTTCCTCCACCAATAAAACTGGCAGCCACAAAATAACTGAAATATTGTTAAAAGTGGTGTTAAACACCAAAAAACCAAACCAGCAATAATACCAATGTCAACCTTCATAAATGCAGTAGTTCTATAGTGATATTTTCTTTCTAAAAAACATGACAAGTTTAACCTTAAATACAGCAGGTGGTGGAAGGTCTATTCTGATGGTACTGTCAATATCTGCTAGCATGGATGATATCAACTGACAAGTTCTAGCTCGATCAAAAAATACATCTTTCTGTGTCAATAGATAAGCTCCTAAAAGACAAATTATTGAATTAGTTTAACATGAAGTTTATTAGCTAGTAATTTCTGCTACAGTAAAACAAAATACAATTTTACTGTATCTACAGATAAACTCTTGAAAGAAATATTATCGGTGGACATCTTATTTACCTATTTGTGGAAAGAGTGAAGATCATATTTACCTATTTATGAGACAAGTGAAGACCATGTTTTCAAATATGTGGGGAGAGTGGAGTCTCATTTACCAATTTATGGCCAGAGTGAAGATCCCTTTGACCAATTTGAGGGGAGAGTGTATATCCCCCATCTACTAATTTTTTGATCGATTGATTTATTGTGTTTAATGCCACTTTCAGCAATATTTCAGCTATATCATGACGACCATTTTTAGTGGTGGAAGAAGCCAGAGTACCCAGAGAGAACCACCGACCATGGGCAAGCAACTGGTAATTTTTATCACTTGCGGCTGCGAGTTGAGTGCACCCTTTTTTGTAATTTACAAAGCTGGGTGCGAACCCATGCCATATTGGTGATAGGCTTGTATGAGTTGTTAGGTAATCCAACTACCTAACTCATTGAGCCATCCTGGCCCTACAACTACCTAATTCATTGAGCCACCCAGGCCCTCTTACTAATTTGTTGTTGTTGAAGATTATAGTGGAGTTCCCATTGACCAATTTATGGACAGAGTGGAGATCTCTTTCCCTAAATATTGAAGAGATGGAGATCCGAATTTGTTGGGATAGTGGAGATCCCATTTACAAATCTGTGGGAAGAGTAGACATCTCATTTTCCAAATTTGTGTGTATAGTTTAGATCCCATTTACCAATGTTTGAGGTTGTGTGGAGATCCCATTACCAATGTTTGGGGTTGTGTGGAGATCCCATTACCAATGTTTGGGGTTGTGTGGAGATCCCATTACCAATGTTTGGGGTTGTGTGGAGATCCCATTACTAATGTTTGGGGTTGTGTGGAGATCCCATTACCAATGTTTGGGGTTGTGTGGAGATCCCATTACCAATGTTTGGGGTTGTGTGGAGATCCCATTACCAATGTTTGGGGTTGTGTGGAGATCCCATTACCAAGGTTTGGGGTTGTGTGAAGATCCCATTACCAATGTTTTTCTGCATGTTGTAAACCGGTGTCTAATCAATCATGGTCTGATCTCATTGGCTTCTTAAATGTTGTCACATTTATTTTTCAATACTTTGTTTGTACTCAGTATTAATATTATTGTTGTGTTTTTTTTATTACTTTACCTGTGATGAAATCTTGTATAGCAGCAATCAGAGGTTCTCCATTCCTAGGAGTTATTATATTAGACTTTGACTGAAATGAGAATAAAAATAGCTAAATCTGGATACATATATTAACTGTATTGGTAAACTAAAAGTCACTTTTCTTTTAATTAGGATCTTATTTGAGTGAAATCCAAAGCAATTTTTAAATATTATTTCCCTTTGCAAGAAATTTCTGCCTTCCTTTTCCAAATTATGGCAATGTAAAATTTAAAACATTGCAATCTATTATGAAACTTACTAAAGGAAGATAAACAAATTATTATTTTATGTGGAAGATGCATACCATTGGCAAAAATTTATTGGTTTACAATGTACTGACCCCCATTAATATAAGTGCCTCTGCTTTGGCCTCTTCCGTCTGTGGCAAATGAAGATTCATCTCATCACCATCAAAATCAGCATTAAATGGGTTACAGCAACATTCATTAAATCTAAATGTTCTATGGGGCATAACTTTTGCCTGAAATGGAAAATTAATAACAGGAAAACTGAAAAGATATAAAAATTCAATTCTAATATAACGTCCTTCTTTCGGTTTGCAAACAAATGAGCGATTTATTAGATGGCAAACCTCATTAGCACATGCATGGCACACACATATAAGCCAGGTGATAAATTACTGTCTTTCCCATCAAAGTATACTACCGTATTTGTACTGTTAGACATATCAGAATCGAAATAATTCATGGAAGCCAGAATGTGTTTTTAGTTTTAACATGGTTTGGTGGATATTAGTATTTTATCTCGAGCGTATTTACTGATCTCCTGCCAACCCATGTTAATACTCAAAACTCATTCTGGCTTCCATGAATTATTTCTTAATTATACATAATGGTGTGTGGACTACTCTTTGGCATAAACAGGATTAACTGTATAACTAATAAGAATTTTGGCTTGTGGTTGTCTTTTCAAAGTATCTAACCAAACCCCCCAATATTCCCTTACATTTTTTAAATAGTACTCACATAAAATGCCTGAATACTGAGTTTATGCAATGAAGGCTGTCTATTAAACAATACAATATCTCCATCTATTAAATGTCTTTCTACAATGTCTCCAAACTTTAATTCTTTTGCTACTCTTTCTCTGTTTCCGTATCTCAAAAATCTGGAAGTAAAAATCAAATAGTAACAATTTAAAACATTAGTTTGGGAAAGGTCATCAAATGTGATGTTAATTACCAATCAATTAAATATATAATCATACAGTGAGTGAGAGATTGTTTTTTGGTTAACACCAACTAAGCAATTTTTCAGCCATATCATGGCGAGAACAAGTTCATTTTCAATGAGATGATTTTTATAGTGTTAGCTTACTGAAACAACAGTCCGTGGATAGACATGTCGCCTCTACTCTGACTCATCCTTCTCCTTAATTCTGCATGCTTAGCAGAGAAGCAACAAATACCAATTTCATAGTCTTTGGTTTGACCCCATCAGGCTTGAATCCACGATCTACCACACTCGAGGCCAGCACGCTAACCATTACACTACTGATGCGGTTCTATAATCATACATTGACTGTAAGTTGAAGACCAGAAATCAAAGAAATATTCATTTATTCTAAGTTGTTTCCAAGTTTATGATCATGAAATGTCTTCACTTACATCTACAATCTTTCATGAAAAAACCCCTTTAGATGAACAAAAAGTGTCAAGGTGTAGAGAGATATTTAAGTAATGGTGTGAACCCTTAGAGAATGAACACTTGACAAACAACCTCCCACAAAAACTGTCAGTCAGACCTTGTGCCCTGGAAATATTAGCATCTCATGACTCATTTATTGAATATGTCATGAAGTCTAAACTCTCAATGTTAGTTCAAGAAACAGAGAAATTCACCAAAATAAATACCCATTACATACATAGTGTGGTGGTAGAAGACATTGTATCAGGTCGAGCCTGTTGTGTGAACCAGTATCACTAAGAGTCACAAGAGTTGTGATGTGGTTAGTTCATGCAACAGGCAAGACCTGATACAAAATCTTGTATCAACACACTATGTATGTAATAAGTTTATCTAACATTTCAATAAAACAAATTTTAAACAAATAACAAGGGTTGAATTAAAATTTGTACAATACTCTCAGGGAGACTACATTTTGTGCAGAACGTCACATTATTTTTTCCATTATTTCACCAATGCCAGGTTACTATGCTTTGTCTCACATTCCAATGATATGATGTCATATCAAAGTAGTTCGGCAGAGAATGTCTCATGCAACGTCGCACCATTCTTTTATCACCACAGTGTGGTGATACAACATCTTGTATCAGACAGGCTACTTTCTTTAATTTCAAAGGAAAACGTACATAATGTTAGATAAATATTCTTATCTAATAGTTGGTTTGGAAAATATGATTCTCAATACACATGTATGCATGAAATTTAAACTATATGACTAAATGAAAATGGATCTTTTCTGAAAATGAATGTTTAGATTGAAATCAATGTATAAGAGATTACATAGAATTGATAGCTACTTACACATTTGTAGATCTGGCCAGGAAATGGCAGTCAGGAGCATGGGTGCTTATCAGAATAAATTTATGATCTTACTTTTTTAATTGCGTTTCCTTCTGTTGTACAAAATTAGCACCAGGATGTTGTTCACAGCCATTCAGTACAAGTGTTCTCAAAAGTTTGATATTAAATTTTGTCACTCTCTCAGGATATGTTAGGATCTTAGCTACATGCACAGGTACAGCAACCTGACAAAAATCAATGGCAGTGTCACGAAAAAAAATTCAATGTTAAATACATATTTCAATATTGCCATCCTTTACTTCAATGTAAAATTATCATTAATAAAATGTTGATAATTTGGTATTTTATGAATCTTCTGTGGTTCTTCAACATTGACTCCTCTGTAAGCAAGTTCAGTCTGTATACTTTGAACTTCAACCTTAACATATAGGTGAGTGTAAGTGTTAAGTGTTATTACAAAACTCTCACAAACATTTAGGATTCTATAGTACCCTGCACCCCTGTCTGGACCCTTAAAAATACCTATATGAGCCCCAACACAAACTACTTAGATGTGATTCTGCCTTTTGTTACTAGTAATTTAAATTATATTTGCATTACTAGGAAGTGTTGTGGATTACAGATGTGTCTCCCTTCCCCTCTGAACCATACAAAAAATAGGCTTTGCTCTAGAAAACCATAAAATCAATTTGTTCAAAAAATTAATAACAGGTCTATGTAAATGACTTCAATTCCTATAAAAGAAATGTGCAAATTTGGTTGGGGTTTCTGTTGAGTGGTCCATGAGGAAGGAGTTAACTTAATGCCTCCATCTCTTAGAGGTGGGGTCATAAAGTAAAATTAAGAATTTACATTTATAACCACTGTGTATGAAAAATTACAGAAGATTCAATTAATTTGCATATGTTGTGAGTTTGAATAAGTAGTGATTGTATTTCAACCCTGGGGTAAAGTCAGCAGTAAAATCACAAGAAATAAAGGCCTGTTTACACGATCAAAGGTTTCCATCAAAAACCTGGTCAAAGTTTTCTTTGACAAAGTTCTTTGTTCGTGTAAACCTGCATCAAAAACTTTGTCAAAGAACTTCGATGGACTATGACGAAATAGAAACCAATCCTATTTTTCTAAAAACTTTGAAAGACTTTGATGGGAATTGACCAATCAAAACATCTTTCCAATCAAGCTCTATGTAAACAGTTGCGTGTGAGTTTGAAAAATGATGAGCAGGAGATCCAAATATGTGTGGTCGAACGTAAAAAAATTTTGAACAAACTTTAACGTGTAAACAGGATAACTTTGACAAAGTTTTCTTTGAGCAAATTTTCCATCAAAAACTAACTTTGATCGTGTAAACATGCTTTAAGAAATTATTTATACACCTCTTACATAACAATAATATATAGATAATTACTTGATCAATTCTCATGTTAGGATCAGGTGAGATTACAGTTCTTCCTGAAAAGTCCACACGTTTACCAGATAGGTTACCACGGAAACGACCTTGTTTTCCCTTTAAACGTTGAACAAATCCTCTGGTTGATTTCTTTGGCTGTAATATAAGTCAGAATTAGTGTTTTCATAGAAAATATTGCATAGATGTATTTGCTCTTATCATATTTTTAACATTAGAGTCAAACTGGTTTAACAATAGTTTTTTAAGAAAATAATGATATATCAAACAAATCTGTATTATAGTTTGAATTGTTCAGACTGGTAATTTGTTGAACATTTTCATCAGCTCTAAGTTTATAACAGAATCAGTGAGTTATTGTTGTTTATCACCAATAGATAATTGTTTCAGCTATATGATATGATGAGAACAAGTACCATTGTGCTGAGATTATGATAATAATGTGATAACACCTGATTTGTAAACACTGAGATTGATTCTCATAGTAATAGCCACTTGAAACAACAGTCAACAGGTAGACAGACATGTTGCTCCGACATCCTTAGTCTGAACCAACTAGTCTTTGTTCTTACTCCTTAATGTAGAACAGCAGTAAATACCTATATAACAGTCTTTAGTTTGGCCTAGAACGATATCTAGCCCATGATCTTCCACACTTGGGATAAGCAAGTAACCAAACCACCATTAAGAATATTTCAAAGCTTTGGGAACATACTGTGGATCTCAATGTTAAAGTTTTGTAAAAATATTCCCTCCCTAAAATGAAGCTGCAATATTATTGTCAAAGTAAGCATTAAAAGTCAATCAATAAATTGCTTACAGGGGTTGAAATTTTTTTTGGGTAGGCCCAAGCCCAGGGCTTTTTAAACTTTTTTAACCCAAGTCCGGTGAGTGATTTGCCGAGTTCCAATTTGTAGGATAAAATTTGAAATTTTACTTGCTTGTCAACTAAAGTTTGTGCAATTGATGCAGCAAAAGTTTTACAACCATTAATATTTCTATAGTTTTCACCCAGGTCAAGTCCATTTTTAACTTGTATTTCACATATCAATTCATAATCTGAAAATGGTTTTCCAGCTTTGACAACACCGTAGGTCGGTCAAAAGCCCACTAGGGCTTGTGTTGTATTGTTATTTAAATATGCCGACTATAAATAAAACTTATCTTATCTTATCTTAGTATTAAACAAACTTTCAAGACGTTTTCTCTGACTTTCATCTAATTTCAATAATGACTGGCCTATTGGGGTGTCAGCAAAGGCCTGTGAAGGGCCGGCAGCTGCTTGGGGATCATCAAGTTCCTTAAACCAATGCTTGACACATAACAAGTGCTCCTGGTGTTTATCGTGTAACTTCAGTCCATCAATGTATAAATTTTTAGTTCCCCAAGTAAGGGCATCTTTCCTATCTGACAAGTGTGGAAATGTTCTACAGTACTTGCGGTACATTTCCTCCGCATTCTCGTCAAAGACGACCCAAGGAAATTTATCTATCCATGAGTTTTGAAATATTCTCGTTCGTTTCTCCCTATCATACTTAAGATCTTTATTTCTGGGAGTTTCAGGGTCAGTTGGCTCGTCGTTCGCTTTCCGTTTTTCCGCTTTTTTGACTAAAATTAAAATTAAGCAACGACATTTTTCTCAAAAGTTGTCAACATAAACATACGATTGATCAATGTTATTCCGACGCTTGACTTTACATAGGTATGTGGGAAGCGCATAGGTGATTCGGAACTCATTAATATTCATGAGGAATATCGATCCATCCAGGATGTGTATTACCGTTCTTAAAATAGCTTTTTAGTACTTATTAACAGTGAAAGGAGACGATTGACAAAAACTTGCATGTGATTTGAATTGAAAACAAGACGTTTAGAAAAAAGTGGAGTTTTTATTTTATTAAAGGCATGCCCGACGGGCTTTTTCCATGGGAAAACGGCAAGCTCGAAGTTTCAATTTTCTAGTCCCAGGCGTCGGACTTGAGGAATTTTCAACCCCTGGCTTAATGTCTCAGTTTATTTTGTAATACTTACCATCATATGTAAAGGAATTCCTGATGTTTCACTGTTATATAGCAAAGCCACTTGTAGCTGTAGAAAATCCCAATCTTCCTGTTGAAAAAAAAATCTAAAATATTGTCATCAACTGTATATACAGAAAAACCAGCATAAACCCCTAAATAAACTGGAATCTTGTACAATCAAAACTTTAAAAAAAAGTCCCAATGTAGGAAATCTTTATTAACTTAATCTGTATAAACCGAACACCTGTCTATTCTCATCACAAAAGTTGGTCCCAAATATAATCTCATTAATTGGACGAAGGGCATAGACACTTCCAGTGTGAGGGCAGCATGGTGCTAGAATAGAAGGCATGGTGCTGCACAAAATGGCCTAGTGAAATCACTAATTTTTTTTTACAGATTTGCTTCTTTTCATTATTTTCATAAAACATACTGAAAATCACCAAATAATTTCATCAAAAATATGAAAATATCCTCTAAACAAATATTACCATGATCATGGACATTTTAGCACCAGTAGCTTTGTGCTTCTGTATGACATCATTAAGGAACAAAATCTCTGTCAGTTTCATTGTAATGTCATCTTCATTTCTGAAAAATACATCAAATTAATATCATAGTAAGACAAAAGTTAAACAATAATCATTGACGAAATCATAGATACATGTACCATAACAAAATCATAGATACATGTACCATAACAGAATCATAGATACATGTACCATAACAGAATCATAGATACATGTACCATAACAAAATCATAGATACATGTACCATAACAGAATCATAGATACATGTACCATAACAGAATCATAGATACATGTACCATAACAGAATCATAGATACATGTACCATAACAGAATCATAGATACATGTACCATAACAGAATCACAGATACATGTACCATAACAGAATCATAGATACATGTACCATAACAGAATCATAGATACATGTACCATAACAGAATCATAGATACATGTACCATAACAGAATCATAGATACATGTATCATAACAGAATCATAGATACATGTACCATAACAGAATCATAGATACATGTACCATAACAGAATCATAGATACATGTACCATAACAGAATCATAGATACATGTACCATAACAGAATCATAGATACATGTACCATAACAGAATCATAGATACATGTATCATAACAGAATCATAGATACATGTACCATAACAGAATCATAGATACATGTACCATAACAGAATCATAGATACATGTACCATAACAGAATCACAGATACATGTACCATAACAGAATCATAGATACATGTACCATAACAGAATCATAGATACATGTATCATAACAGAATCATAGATACATGTACCATAACAGAATCATAGATACATGTACCATAACAGAATCACAGATACATGTACCATAACAGAATCATAGATACATGTACCATAACAGAATCATAGATACATGTATCATAACAGAATCATAGATACATGTACCATAACAGAATCATAGATACATGTACCATAACAGAATCATAGATACATGTAACATAACAGCACAAACTAACAAATAACAACATCGATGAGGTAGAGATTCCCAGTTGGGTCAAACCCGACTATAAAACTGGTATATTTGCTGCTTCTGCCTTTTTTTTTTTTTTAGAAAGTCGACATAAAAAAATATAATCAATCAATCTGCCATAAGTACCCAGTATTAAAGAGTACAAGCAGTCAGGATAGTGTGTTTGGACTGTTGTTTAAGCTTCTTATAACCCACAGGTAAATATTTTTGTCTTAAATAATAGCGGCCTATAGTAAACAATTCACAGTAAATAATAATGTTTGTCAATTTTTACTAATAATTCTTCCATTTGATCGTTTACAACTGCTTACTCGTCGGATGACATTTTTTTTTGCATTGGTGTCATAATGTTGGCTTCAGGCTTTTGAATGGAATAAAGAAACTTAATTTAAACATATTTTATTCAGAAAAGTACTGAAAAGGATTGGAAAGAAACTTGAACATGATTGGTCAATACTTCAAATATTGTCCAATCAAACTCACTCTGTTGAAAAGCCAAATTTCCCATTTCTATTTATTGTAATACTCAAACAATATGACTTGTTATAATTCTATTTTTAGTAATACCCTAATAATACAGTTTCATATTCAAGATCATGTGAAAATGAATTGACCAATCAGAAACCTTAAAACATATCATAACATAAACACCAATCCAATTCACAATAGTATAAAGTTAAAATAATCAGGGTGTTCTTGTTCAACAATATCGTGAAAATATTGGTATTATGCAACAGAGCAAATTATGAGATTTTAATGCCACAATCAACATTATTTCATACAATAGCGAAAATAGAGAAAACAGTACAGTTTTTATATTTCAAAACTACTGACAGTATTCCTTGTTATGGCCATGTATATGTCAGTAATGTCAGTGGATTATCATGTACTTACGTTCCAGATTTTAAATCTGACACAACCGATGGACGGATACAAATTGGAGGAACTAAAATCTTGGTCTGGATTAAATCTGAAGGTATCCCAACAGCTTGGTTCATCAGTAACAATGGTATATCCTGTAATTATTCAGAAGTATCCTGACAATATAAACAGTATCATAGAGTAATGTAAGCAACAATATTCATCAATATTGATGCAATAACACTTTTATTGAAAAGCAGAAGTTACAAAATGATGAGAGAACAAGGATAACACTTAACAGGGGCCCAGTAGCAAATTTGATCTCAGAGCTCCTGAAAATTTTCAGACAGTCAGTTGCTGGATCCCAAAAATTTTTGCTGAGCTATCAAAAATGATTATTATAGGGCAACTGCAGCAAATATGTTAGCTTTGTCAATAAATCAATGTTTTAATTGCCTTGTTGACATATCATATTGACATATGTATATTGTTAGTGGAAATCAAAATCGATTGTTCATTAAATAAGTAAATAATTTACTTGATGATAGAAACAAAAAGTAATATTTATTGTACTACATGTACATGAACATTCTGATTCTGAAATATTAAAAAAAAAAATTACCGGTAATTCATGAAAACTGTATTGTGTCTGTTTACAAATAAAATCAGACACACAGGGCAATACAATATCATATTCACTATATTCTTTTCAACCTTTAATTATGTATAAAGTTGAAGATTTTTAACAACAATATCATACTTTGTAATGCTGCTCACCTGTTTATATATGAGGGCTGGCAACTTCTCACATTTAGAAAACACTTGCATGACTGCTTCATTTCACTAAGAAGGAAGGTTGGGCATGACCGCTTCATTTCACTAAGAAGAAAGGTTGGGCATGACCGCTTCATTTCACTAAGAAGGAAGGTTGGGCATGACCGCTTCATTTCACTAAGAAGGAAGGTTGGGTATGACCGCTTCATTTCACTAAGAAGGAAGGTTGGGCATGACTGCTTCATTTCACTAAGAAGGAAGGCTGGGCATGACCACTTCATTTCACTAAGAAGAAAGGTTGGGCATGACCGCTTCATTTCACTAAGAAGGAAGGTTCGGCATGACTGCTTCATTTCTCTAAGAAGGAAGGTTGGGCATGACTGCTTCATTTCACTAAGAAGGAAGGCTGGGCATGACTGCTTCATTTCACTAAGAAGCAAGGCTGGGCATGACTGCTTCATTTCACTAAGAAGGAAGGTTGGGCATGACCACTTCATTTCACTAAGAAGGAAGGTTGGGCGTGACTGCTTCATTTCACTAAGAAGGAAGGTTGGGCATGACTGCTTCATTTCACTAAGAAGGAAGGTTGGGCATGACCGCTTCATTTCACTAAGAAGGAAGGTTGGGCATGACTGCTTCATTTTACTAAGAAGGAAGGTTGGGCATGACTGCTTCATTTCACTAAGAAGGAAGGTTGGGCATGACCGCTTCATTTCACTAAGAAGGAAGGCTGGGCATGACTGCTTCATTTCACTAAGAAGGAAGGTTGGGCATGACTGCTTCATTTCACTAAGAAGGAAGGCTGGGCATGACTGCTTCATTTCACTAAGAAGGAAGGTT
Source organism: Bathymodiolus septemdierum (assembly GCA_963383655.1). NCBI lineage: Eukaryota > Metazoa > Mollusca > Bivalvia > Mytilida > Modiolidae > Bathymodiolus > Bathymodiolus septemdierum. Next base: position 61,753,950 of record OY726522.1, read on the forward strand.
GGGCATGACCGCTTCATTTCACTAAGAAGGAAGGCTGGGCATGACCGCTTCATTTCACTAAGAAGGAAGGCTGGGCATGACTGCTTCATTTCACTAAGAAGGAAGGTTGGGCATGACTGCTTCATTTCACTAAGAAGGAAGGCTGGGCATGACTGCTTCATTTCACTAAGAAGGAAGGTTGGGCATGACTGCTTCATTTCACTAAGAAGGAAGGCTGGGCATGACTGCTTCATTTCACTAAGAAGGAAGGTTGGGCATGACCGCTTCATTTCACTAAGAAGGAAGATTGGGCATGACCGCTTCATTTCACTAAGAAGGAAGGTTGGGCATGACCACTTCATTTCACTAAGAAGGAAGGTTGGGCATGACTGCTTCATTTCACTAAGAAGGAAGGTTGGGCATGACCACTTCATTTCACTAAGAAGGAAGGTTGGGCCTGACTGCTTCATTTCACTAAGAAGAAAGGTTGGGCATGACCGCTTCATTTCACTAAGAAGGAAGATTGGGCATGACTGCTTCATTTCACTAAGAAGGAAGGTTGGGCATGACCACTTCATTTCACTAAGAAGGATGGTTGGGCATGACTGCTTCATTTCACTAAGAAGGATGGTTGGGCATGACTGCTTCATTTCACTAAGAAGGAAGGTTGGGCATGACTGCTTCATTTCACTAAGAAGGAAGGTTGGGCATGACTGCTTCATTTCACTAAGAAGGAAGGTTGGGCATGACTGCTTCATTTCACTAAGAAGGAAAGCTGGGCATGACTGCTTCATTTCACTAAGAAGGAAGGTTGGGCATGACCGCTTCATTTCACTAAGAAGGAAGGTTGGGCATGACTGCTTCATTTCACTAAGAAGGAAGGTTGGGCATGACCGCTTCATTTCACTAAGAAGGAAGGTTGGGCATGACTGCTTCATTTCACTAAGAAGGAAGGTTGGGCATGACTGCTTCATTTCACTAAGAAGGAAGGCTGGGCATGACTGCTTCATTTCACTAAGAAGGAAGGTTGGGCATGACCGCTTCATTTCACTAAGAAGGAAGGTTGGGCATGACCGCTTCATTTCACTAAGAAGGAAGGTTGGGCATGACCGCTTCATTTCACTAAGAAGGAAGGTTGGGCATGACCGCTTCATTTCACTAAGAAGGAAGGTTGGGCATGACTGCTTCATTTCACTAAGAAGGAAGGTTGGGCATGACCGCTTCATTTCACTAAGAAGGAAGGTTGGGCATGACCGCTTCATTTCACTAAGAAGGAAGGTTGGGCATGACTGCTTCATTTCACTAAGAAGGAAGGTTGGGCATGACTGCTTCATTTCACTAAGAAGGAAGGTTGGGCATGACTGCTTCATTTCACTAAGAAGAAAGGTTGGGCATGACTGCTTCATTTCACTAAGAAGGAAGGTTGGGCATGACCACTTCATTTCACTAAGAAGGAAGGTTGGGCATGACCGCTTCATTTCACTAAGAAGGAAGGTTGGGCATGACTGCTTCATTTCACTAAGAAGGAAGGTTGGGCATGACTGCTTCATTTCACTAAGAAGGAAGGTTGGGCATGACTGCTTCATTTCACTAAGAAGAAAGGTTGGGCATGACTGCTTCATTTCACTAAGAAGGAAGGTTGGGCATGACTGCTTCATTTCACTAAGAAGGAAGGTTGGGCATGACTGCTTCATTTCACTAAGAAGGAAGGCTGGGCATGACTGCTTCATTTCACTAAGAAGGAAGGCTGGGCATGACTGCTTCATTTCACTAAGAAGGAAGGCTGGGCATGACCGCTTCATTTCACTAAGAAGGAAGGCTGGGCATGACCGCTTCATTTCACTAAGAAGAAAGGTTGGGCATGACCGCTTCATTTCACTAAGAAGAAAGGTTGGGCATGACCGCTTCATTTCACTAAGAAGAAAGGTTGGGCATGACTGCTTCATTTCACTAAGAAGGAAGGTTGGGCATGACTACTTCATTTCACTAAGAAGGAAGGCTGGGCATGACTGCTTCATTTCACTAAGAAGGAAGGCTGGGCATGACTGCTTCATTTCACTAAGAAGGAAGGCTGGGCATGACTACTTCATTTCACTAAGAAGGAAGGCTGGGCATGACTGCTTCATTTCACTAAGAAGGAAGGTTGGGCATGACTGCTTCATTTCACTAAGAAGGAAGGCTGGGCATGACTGCTTCATTTCACTAAGAAGGAAGGTTGGGCATGACTGCTTCATTTCACTAAGAAGGAAGGTTGGGCATGACTGCTTCATTTCACTAAGAAGGAAGGTTGGGCATGACCGCTTCATTTCACTAAGAAGGAAGGTTGGGCATGACCGCTTCATTTCACTAAGAAGGAAGGCTGGGCATGACTGCTTCATTTCACTAAGAAGGAAGGTTGGGCATGACTGCTTCATTTCACTAAGAAGGAAGGTTGGGCATGACTGCTTCATTTCACTAAGAAGGAAGGTTGGGCATGACTGCGTCATTTCACTAAGAAGGAAGGTTGGGCATGACCACTTCATTTCACTAAGAAGGAAGGTTGGGCATGACTGTTTCATTTCACTAGGAAAGAAGGTTGGGCATGACTGCTTCATTTCACTAAGAAGGAAGGTTGGGCATGACCGCTTCATTTCACTAAGAAGGAAGGTTGGGCATGACCGCTTCATTTCACTAAGAAGGAAGGATGGGCATGACCGCTTCATTTCACTAAGAAGGAAGGTTGGGCATGACTGCTTCATTTCACTAAGAAGGAAGGTTGGGCATGACTGCTTCATTTCACTAAGAAGGAAGGTTGGGCATGACTGCTTCATTTCACTAAGAAGGAAGGTTGGGCATGACCGCTTCATTTCACTAAGAAGGAAGGTTGGGCATGACTGCTTCATTTCACTAAGAAGGAAGGCTGGGCATGACTGCTTCATTTCACTAAGAAGGAAGGCTGGGCATGACTACTTCATTTCACTAAGAAGGAAGGCTGGGCATGACTGCTTCATTTCACTAAGAAGGAAGGTTGGGCATGACTGCTTCATTTCACTAAGAAGGAAGGCTGGGCATGACTGCTTCATTTCACTAAGAAGGAAGGTTGGGCATGACTGCTTCATTTCACTAAGAAGGAAGGTTGGGCATGACTGCTTCATTTCACTAAGAAGGAAGGTTGGGCATGACCGCTTCATTTCACTAAGAAGGAAGGTTGGGCATGACCGCTTCATTTCACTAAGAAGGAAGGCTGGGCATGACTGCTTCATTTCACTAAGAAGGAAGGTTGGGCATGACTGCTTCATTTCACTAAGAAGGAAGGTTGGGCATGACTGCTTCATTTCACTAAGAAGGAAGGTTGGGCATGACTGCGTCATTTCACTAAGAAGGAAGGTTGGGCATGACCACTTCATTTCACTAAGAAGGAAGGTTGGGCATGACTGTTTCATTTCACTAGGAAAGAAGGTTGGGCATGACTGCTTCATTTCACTAAGAAGGAAGGTTGGGCATGACCGCTTCATTTCACTAAGAAGGAAGGTTGGGCATGACCGCTTCATTTCACTAAGAAGGAGGTATGGGCATGACCGCTTCATTTCACTAAGAAGGAAGGTTGGGCATGACTGCTTCATTTCACTAAGAAGGAAGGTTGGGCATGACTGCTTCATTTCACTAAGAAGGAAGGTTGGGCATGACTGCTTCATTTCACTAAGAAGGAAGGTTGGGCATGACTGCTTCATTTCACTAAGAAGGAAGGTTGGGCATGACCGCTTCATTTCACTAAGAAGGAAGGTTGGGCATGACTGCTTCATTTCACTAAGAAGGAAGGTTGGGCATGACTGCTTCATTTCACTAAGAAGGAAGGTTGGGCATGACTGCTTCATTTCACTAAGAAGGAAGGTTGGGCTTATAAAATTACCTTAACCCTGCCACTTTTTATTTTCATTCATTACTATATATATGTTACCTACCTCTTCAGGAATTCTTTGAAACAAATGTAAAACATCTATTGGATTCAGAACAGTCTACAAAATACATTTTACTATTGATAGAAGAGTAAATTATCTACATACAATGTGTAATATAATAACATAATAAAATATCACAAAATATTTCAAACAGCACTCAATTTGATATATAGTGAGTGATTGTTGTTTAATGACAAATCAACAATGTATCTGCTATATAATGGTAAGAACAAGTTCATCTTCAATGAGATGATGGTGAGGTCTGCTTTGTACTAGACCAAAACTCTTAGTCAAATTTTTTATAATGCTAGCTCACTGAAACAACAGTCTTCAAATAGTCCTGTCACCCCGCTCGAACACAATATCCTGATTCCTGGCCAACCAGTCTTTGCTCATTTTCCTTAATGTTGTTTGCTTAGTGGAGAAGCAACAAATATCAATTTTATAGTCTATGGTTTGACCCGATAGGAGCTCAAACCAAAGTTCTACTACACTCAAGGCAAGCACGCCAACCATTACACCACCGATGTCGTTCAATTTTATATATATATATATCAATTACACCTTATATCAGAATGCTGTCTTCTGATTGGTTGATGAAAGGGGTATTTTTCTTACCAATTCTTAGTTTTTTTTCAGCTTTTCCACCATTGCCGGGGTATTTGTCTAATAATAACCCTTCACCGAGACACTTGTAACAAAATTTGTAAAACGTTATCAGTTGTGCGTTTTATTGCAAAATCGTATTTGCCGTTTTTACCCTTCACCGAGACGCTTGTAACAAAATTTGTATAACGTTTTTCAGTTGTGCGTTTTATGTAACATCATTCGGTAGAATTAAACAGATACATCATGTTAGGTCCTGAAAACGACAAACAAAAGGTATTATTTATTTAGCCAGTGTTCTAAATAATATGTATACGGATATATCATGTTTGGGAGGGGTATTTGCGAAAAATACCAGTCTTGAGACTAAATTTCCCTCGCCATTTGGCTTGGGAAATTTTTCATCTCTCGACTGGTATTTTTCGAAAATACCCATCCCAAACATGATATATCCGTATACATATATACATATTTGTCAGTTAAAAAGCTAATTCAATATACATATTTTTCACTTGATTGGAAAAAATAATAACATATTCAAAGATTCTGGGTAATATAACAACCACTCAGATTATGAGGTGAACATATCTTCAGATATTCCCCTTCAATATTTTTAACAAAAATATGCTATATTATCTGGTAAGTATACTTTAAAAACACTTGTTTTAGCATATACATACTAATGGAAACTAAAAGTATGCTTTCCTTTCTTTCTAGATGTTATTTTCTTGTATTTCTAAAATGATAAAAGTTTTTCAGAAAGTAAAACAGTTTTCGTATATTACCAGATTTTTTGTGATGAGTGCATCTAATTCTTTGTTATATTCTATAGCTCCTAAGAATGGTTCAATGATAACAGAGGTTTCTGTCTTAGATTTATTTTTATCATGTACAATCTTCAATAATCCACATTTCTTCACTGTTCCTGTAAATATAAAGAAATTGTTTGCTTTATTCATCAATGACCTGGTACCTGAAATAAACTCATTAAATTGTGGAATTTCTGTTGATGATGACTTTTCGCTGAGTACGCTTTTGCATGCAGATGACATTGTCTTCCTTGCAAGTACAGCAGAAGGACTACAAGAACAACTGGAAGCATTAAACAACTGGTCAACAAAATGGGCCTTAAATGTGAACATTGATAAAACTAAAGTCCTTCACGTCAGAAAGGCATCAGTTGCACGTTGCGAGTATCGGCTTAAGCTCGGAGATTTGGTTGTAGACTACACATCGCAATAGAGGTACCTTGGATTTACTTTAGGAGAAACTCTAGACTATGCAGTCGGTGTGAATGAACTTTTAACGGCAGGTGGTCTTGCTCTAGGGGCATGTGTCTAAATACTTTAAATTAGATGGAATGGACTAGAAAACGTATACGAAACCTTTTGACTCAAATGTTACTCCAATCATAGATTATGGATCTGGCATGTGGGGATTTAAAGACTATGATGGACTCAATAAATTACAAAACAGAGGCATTCGTTTATATCTAGGAACTGGTAAATTTACGCCTATTCCTACATTAACTGGTGAAATGGGATGGATCCCATCCTATGTTCGAACTCATTGTCAAATGGTAAAGCTATGGTGTCGAATTGTAAGCATGCACAAGGACAGGATACCGCTACGCATATTCCTTTAGGATAGTCATTTCTCAGGAACTCAGTGATACATGGACTAATAACGTTAAATCCATTATGTACGGTTGTGGCTTATAAAACCTCTTTAATTCGAAAACTATTGATGGACTTCGCAGTAGATTTATTGGTGAAGTAGTTAAATGAACTTTGTTACAGAAACATCAAGATAAATGGACTGTCAGTATTGAATCCATGCCTAAACTACGAACATACAAAACTCTGAACACTATATACTCAGTTCAACCCTATTTGAAAACAAACATTTCTCAACAAGAAAGATCAGTGATTGCACGTCTAAGATGTGGTGTGTTTCCTTTGCATATTGAAACTGGCCGATAACGGGGAACACCTGCTGATAAGACGCTTTTGTACAGTATGTATGTTACAATCGGTGGAGGATGAGATACATTTTCTGTTACACTGCCCAGTCTATTCGACACAGCACGATAAGATGCTAACTGACTATCAACTTCAAAATAATTGTGATTTTACACATACATGTATTTCTGACACAGCTAAACTTAAACTTCTTCTAAATACCCATTGTCAGATTTATTATCCAAATTTTTAATATTCGAACAGACATTAAGCAGGTGAAATTACCAATTGTAAACATTGTCAGTTAATAGAAACTTATAAAATCTTTTAGACTTTCGAAATTATTTGAAAAATGCTTCGTAAGCCTATGGAGGTTGGCTGTATATAAAACTGAACACATATATTGTATTATTTGCATATATCAGGTTGCACTATAATAATAAATTATACATATATATATAGAGATTAAACTGTCAAAGTTGTCTTATTTTGTAAACGTCATAGTAAGTGTGAAAAATGATATAGAGTTGATGTAAAACAGGTCGGTTTATTTATGGTGTTTAACGCCACTTTCAACAATATTTCAGTTATATCATGGCAATCAGTTTTATTGGTGGAGGAAACTGGAGTACCCGGAGAAAACCACCGAGCTGTCACAAGTCACTGACAAACTTTATCACATAATGTTGTATCAAGTACATCTCGCCATGAACAGGATTCAAACTCACAAATTTAGTGGCGATAGGCACTGATTACATAGGTAGTTGTATATCCAACTACCACATGATCACGACCACCACGACCTCTGATGCTTAACATGTTAGAATTATTATGAAATGCACTAAAAATGGTGAATAAAGTCGAAGTTAAAAAAAAGGTGTTATTGCTGAATTGAGCCGGTCACTATGACAGGTTTGACTACGTCGCTCTCATCATGACATAGCTGAAATATAGTTCCTTTGACACCATATAACAATCACTCATTCACTCCACTTTGTTAGGGTCAATTTCTGTTTGTCATCATTAATAAGTTCATGTATGAGAAATTCTATTGTAACATGGTTAACCTTTGACATAACTACAGTGCCATAGATTACACACTTCAACAAGTATTTAGTCAAATATAATCAGTTAGGATCAAATTATGAACTACAGTCAAACCTGGCTTAACGGGCACCTGCTTATAACGGCCATGCTGACATCCCCCAGATGCATTTCTCTATTAAATAACTCCTTATATAACGGGCACTGTCTAACGCGGGCAGCGGGCATGGTATTTTCATACAAATCGTCACTGAAACCTCCATATAATGGGCAATTGTCAATCAGTTCACTCGGAAGATAAACATTGTCTTTCGATGCACTCGGGATTTAACCATCTAACTGACACAATACAATCAATAGTTCGGGTATATAATCTGCATCAACTTCTAACCCGTTCGTGTGGAGGACAAATGCATGAATAGAGCTTAAATTCTGGCAAGAAAAGGGTATAATGAAATAAAAAATGTGTTCAATTATCGTTAAATATTTCCGTCTTTTGTGGGTGAAATTTAGAGAGAGAAAAAAGAATAATTATATTAAATGATCGACTTTTTTACTTTCTTTCAACAGCTATTATTATCTTAATTGTTATCGTAATTACAATTAAACTTTATGATCAGAAGAATGAAATTTACTGACAAAATGTTTTCAAATTCAATCATTCGCCGATAGCTATTAATAGCCTAATCACACAATCAGCCTGTGTTTACCTTGATCTGTTACCGCACTTTAAACGAATGTTGACAGAAATATATGCTGGGAACCAGTACTTCATAATTCAATAATTTTCAAAAACACGATTTTTATTTATAAAAGTGAAAGATTAAAATGGGTTGTTCTAAAGTAAGCAATTTTAAATATTTGATATAAATAAGAATTAAACCATAAAAAAAACAAAAAAACAACAAACAAAACAACAATAATACATCATCACGTGTATCGGGATACAACTTTCACAGTTTCTGAATAAAATCTGACAAGGAGACCTGTCCATTTTCTCTTTGGTTTTGACATGTTTACAACTAAAATTTTGACTGAACTGTTTAATTAATTACAAAATCTGTCCAGGTAAACTCTAATCACCGGAGTTACATTGTAGGACCAGGTGACAAAATAAACACATAAAAACCAAGTACCGTGACAAGTGAAGTGTATTGATTAAGTTCAGACAACATTCAATTATGAATCTTTATAAAAGTAATCAAACAATTTGGCATAATTAACGAGGGAAAATATATTAATTTTGACACTTTTGTATCGAAAATTGTTTGGCAGATGGCGATATGACGAGGTTGCCATTATAACTAGCGAATTATAACGTATATAAAACGGGACTTCAGAAAATCGTGGCGATAAGCGAGTTTGGCGTTATAAAAAGGGGCGATAAAACGAGGGAGCACTGTATATGGGAAAAAATTCACTCAAAATAGCAAACCTCTTTATAAAGGGCACCTGTCTATAAAGGGCACTTACATGTTTTCCCTTCAGTGCCCTTTATAGACAGGTTTGACTTTGGTTTGACTTCAGTGAAGCAAGATCACCTTAACTCCAGATATAGACAAGCAGTGAGCGATTGTTGTTTAATGCCAAATGAGCAATTTTTTCAGCTATATCATGGCAAGAACAAGTTACATTAAATGAGATGATGATGAGGTCTGCTTTCTACTAGGCAAACATGCTTAGTTGGATTTATATAGAGCTAGCTCACTAAAAACAACAGTTCACGGCTAGATGTGTCACTCCACCCCAACACATTATCCTGATTCCGAGCCAACCAGTCTTTGCTCTTACTCCTTCATGCTGTATGCCTAGCGGAGAAGCAACAAATACAAATTTCATAGTCTGATTTAACCAGACCAGGGCTCAAACCCATGATCTATCACACTTGAGGTGAGCACGCCAACCATTACGCCACTGATGCGGTTATTGCCAGACAAACAGGCACACCATATATGTGATTTATGGGTACTGAAAACATTTAATATTACCATTGTATGCAGCACAATTAGGACAGATCTGTAATTTTCTACTCTTCTCGTAAATTTTTTTCCTGATAGCTTTTCTCTGCAGGTAAGACATAGGTCTCTTTATTTTCTCCATAAAATTCTGTTTTAATTCTTGTGGAAGTATAACTCTACTACAGGTCTGAAAAAAATTAATTATATAAAATAAGTTTTATCTACAATAATAATTATCTCCCTTTCCCAAAGTTCTAATTATGAAAGGGAGATAAGTCATGATCTTATTACATATTGTACCATAAAACCATAAAACATGCATAAAAGTACTTGTTAATTTGAAATCCATGGTTTATCAGATATTTTACAACGGTCAGAGCATTATACAACAAGCAACACCATTTTCTTCAATTCTGTGAAAGTTAGAATTTATACAAAATATTGTTTATTTATTGTTTACTAACATACTGATAAAAAAGATTCAACCCCAAATAGATTATTGTAGTTTTGGATAACAAAATATCTAAATACATTCAAAAGAACAATAAATCATTTAGAGCCATACGTATGAAAACACCATATTTTGTACCTCTTTTTTCTAAACCTATAGGAGCCAGCTATACTTCCATTTACAATCCCAAATTTTAGCTTGTGCCAATTTTAGGATCATTGTGTCAATATTTTTGACAATTTTAGGATCATTGTGTTAATATTTTTGACAATTTTTGGATCATTGTGTATAATATTTTTGACAATTTTAGGATCATTGTGTATAATATTTTTGACAATTTTAGGATCATTGTGTATAATATTTTTGACAATTTTAGGATCATTGTGTTAATATTTTTGACAATTTTAGGATCATTGTGTTAATATTTTTGACAATTTTAGGATCATAGTGTTAATATTTTTGACAATTTTAGGATCATTGCGTTAATATTTTGGACAATTTTAGGATCATTGTGTTAATATTTCAAAAGATTTCATTAACTAGAACTAAAGTTATCATCAGCAAACAAACTGTATACATGTATACAGACATGACGAAGCTTATGCCATGACAAAGTCTGGGCATCACACTATAATATGACTGTAAACATTTGTGGTCATGCATATAAAATTGCTCACATGGCTTTAAACAAAATCAAAACATTTTATGATTTCTTACCTTGCAAATAGTTTGAAGAACCATAATAGTTGCTCTAAAATAACCAATATGGAAACAAGGAAGTTCAAGGTCAATGTAACCATAGTGACCAACACAATCTGCCAATCCTTTACCACAAGTTTCACAGTTACTATCCTTCTCACTGGTACCCTGAAATAATGATGTTAAATTACAATAATACACAATTTACATCAACTTTACACAGTTCATCAATAAGGAAACTCATGAATCATGGGTAATATTTAAACTTCTTCAGTTCATCAATTAGGGAACTCATGAATCATGGGTAATATTTAAACTTCTTTAACACCAAAATTTTAATAAGTCAGTGCTCAACTGTTAATACAGGTAATATTTTCAACAATGACATAATTTTGTTTTCCGAAGTCGCAGATATCACAAGTTTCTTGTAATGGTGTATAAAGCAGAAATTATAATCTTAGAATAACTGCATTTATTTATTTGAAAAAGACCACATTTTTGACCAAAAACATATTTGCCAATCAAATGTTAATACAGTATCGTCTAGCTAGAAGTTGATGTCATAAATCACGTCTTCAGTCAAATTACAATACTTGTTGTGTCTATTTATGTGAAGATGTGTCTTTGAATGCTCTTATCATTTACCAATCTGTGATCCAGGACTCCATTTTGTACAGGTATATGATGTCCATCTTGACTATACAGGTTTTTACTGACTACGTGTAGATGAGACAACTTCTGGATCTCGTTGGAATTCAATAAGCCAAAGGTCACATGACTTCTGTAATGATAAAAATGTTATCTTGAAATTAACTACAATGTAAAACAAACATGAAAAATATCTATAGACAGTATCATATATATTGTATATCATGCAGTATAATATATTTCATTGCTTTTTTTTGGTTTTGTTAGGTTATGTTTTGCTTTGCTTTGTTTCGTTTTTTTTTTTGGCTTAAATGCAGGAACCTCTTATTTTTTGCTTTAGTAACTTGTGGTGTATGTTGAATTGCATAAATTGAAGTATATTTTTATTTAATATGATTGTATGCAAGATTGTGTGTGTTGTTTTGTTATATAGTCGATTTTAAAAGTTTATTAGAGCTTGTGTTGTATGGATATTATGCATCGACTCTAAATAAAACTTTGAATTGAATTAAATTATATTGAAAATTGCCTTCTATATAATGGCCTTCGCAAGATTGTCTCGTTATCTCTTCAAATGAATTTCTTGTAATTACATTAGATCATTATCTCTTGTACACAGACAGAAGACGCGGATAACGGCAAAGAGGACAATTGGCACATAACATAACCTGACCGTAAACATTTTTGCAGTTGCATAAAAACTAGATTTTGGTGTAGGGAATAATTGTAAATTGCCTACCTACTATTATTTTAACTAAGAAGCTATAAGAAGAATCAAGATTATCATATATATATATATATATTGCACTGGAAAAAATATATACTGTTTTTCAATATGTCATGATACAGTGATATTAACATATTTCAATATAAAATTTTCTGTTTCTAAGGATATATTTTCATTCAATAAATACTTTAAATATTCCTAACTTGCAAATTATACATAAATAACTAAAACATTATTCATATTCCAATGTACTGTTAATGGTTGTTTTGTGTCTAAAGGGCAGTTAAACTCAAGAAAATATATCTCCACTTTTCATTGTTATTTCCATTGTGGCCAAGAATAATATTGAATATGGTAGAATTTTATTGAAATAGTCTTGATGGAATCCATACAGGAGTGATTGTGAAGTTCATTAGTGATGCTATAATCCCTACTGGCATAATCAATAATGATTTATAGGTGGGCAATAAAACAGTGTCTTCCCTTCTATCAAACTTTTAAAATTCAATATACCCATTTATCCATTATTTTTACATATGGAGTGCCCTTATTTAACATTAAATTTGATAAAATTAAAGGAAATTATGGATAATTTGTTCCTACTCGAGGCTCTGCATTGCGAGCAAAACACTCGCATTGTGAGTTACTTTTGTCAAATGCGAGTAAAAATTCTGTATTGATAGCCAGACGGCGAGTTGATATTTCCGGAACATTTTCAGTCCCTCACCGATATTTTTTTTTCAATTTAAATTCCGACTTTGATTTTCCGGTTTTTTAAAGCATGCAATTGACTCGGACATAAAAGTTTAAATTACGTACTTTTAGCAATTGCATGTGACCACAATAAGCAAAAAACAACATTTTTCACTAAAAATAAACCGGTTGAATCAACTGATTATGAAACTGGCCTGTCTGATGCAACATTGACGGAAGTATAAGCCAAAATACTGATGAAGGTTCGGGTTCTAAAGCTGAAAAGCGTAAATTCCAAGATGTCTCGAAGTCAGAGTTTTCGTGGCCCATTGATGATTCCAATAACTATGTTATGTATTGTTATGTTTCCAGATATTGCTGGCAAAACCGAATTTGTCACTGGAAAAAAGTTTAACCGTGAAAGTCTTGTTTATCATAATTAAACTAAAAGTCTGAAACTTGAAAAATGTTACAATGTGGTATCAGAAAAAAAACATTCCTCAACTAACTAAGTATCTTCTGCCTCATTCATGGGATTAATAATTATAATTTATATCAAAATAAATACATATTGGAGATATATAGCATGAATTATGGCAAGTAACATTCATTTGTTGGTAAGTAAACAATTTTTCCTTACTAGCTAGGTACTAGTGGGTGCTGGTATGAATTGTAGAGCCCTCAGTGCTACTTCAGAATAAATATAAAGAGAGGCATGGAATAATAAATTCATTAAATATTTTTCACATTATTTATTTTTATTTATTTTCTCGAAATTTAGATTAGTACTTGTGAGGTACTTTTTGCTAAAAAGATGTGAATTTGGGATCTTCTTTTTCTGGAGGGCAGAATTTAAAAACAAATATCCTATCTTTTAATTATTTTTTTTTATACATTAAAACTATGCATTGAAAAATAATTCCTTATAGTATATTATGCACTAATTGCACAGGTCATGTATCGTAATACATATCAAATATCGCGATACGTATCGTTTGTGGAAAAAGTGTATCGTTACACCCCTACGAGGTTTTACTCTTATTTCGGGTTTTTTCTTAAAACAAACTAAGATAAATAAATAAAATAACTAAAAGAGTATTGGTAGAATTATATTTGTTGTATGTAAGTAACACATACCATATGAATTTTGAGTGTGTTTGGGTACATTTGCATTTGTTGGAAGTGGCCATGTTGGTGTATCAATGTTTATAATAGTTATAAAATTGATCATTTTGATTACTCTTTTGACAAATTTATGAAATTTGAATTTTTTTTATGAAAAACAATTCATATAGAACCTTTAACTAATACAATAAATACGATTTTATGGTGTATTTGGGTATATTTGGGTGTATTTTGGTAACAAGTCACACCCGAGAAAAACAGTGCAAAACAAATTCAGGGGGCGAACAAGTTTTAGTGCGGCTTCAGACACGCCTGTGTGTAAAAATGAACTGCCAATGACACCCATTGATCATGCCCTCTTCAATTTCACTAATTAAACTATGCTTTACATTTTCTTTGCGACGTCTGTTTCTCTAAACTGTTCTTTCACCATGCTTGCATCAGTAAAATGTTTTGTTTTTGTTCATGTAAAGTCTAGAGACTAATTCCTGTTTAGGAAAAGGAAAGAGAGGAACGAATTTACAGAGAGAACCTAAATTATGTCTTACATTATTTCTTAATTCACGAAAATAGTAGAGAACTTCATTTGTTTAAATGAATTATAATGTAAAGGCCTAGTGTTATATCATATAAATCTAAATAGTAATCATCAAATAACTTTTCGGTAATTTCCTTGTGCTTTTTGTGTGTAAAACATTAAAAAAAAATATCCCATTCGGAATCTGTTAGGACTTTTTTTTATTTTTTTTATTATTATTATTTAGTAGGTACTTCCTGTTATGTTTGGATACGACATTTTCCGGGTTTTCCAGCAGCTCGAACTTGTACATTATACAAATTGGTGAGTACTAATTTCATAATACAATTATATGCATACTGAGGATATCTTATCTAGTTTACAGGAGTTTGAAATTATAGTTGTAGAGTCAGTGTAGGATAAACTGGGCGCCGTTTATTGGGAAAGCTCTATCGAAACGTCACCCATTTTTCGACTGTCACCTGTTTTCGACGATTTGTTACGCCTGAAAACCATGTTGCATTTTTGTGATCGGTCCATATGTCAGAGGTTATGAAATAATGTAAACCATCACAAGATATCAGTGTCAGTAGTGAGCTTAAAATGTCATCTTTAAATCCATGCAATTTGAACTATCAAATAAAATAATACAAATGTTTTGTTTTTAAAAATGTAGGAAGATTGATTAGTCACTATCCATGCCATATAAAGCAAGGTCGCTAACTATGACATAGTTAGTCATCAGGGCTCATGTTACAGGGCATTTCGGGTGAAAAAGTCGCCTTGGTAAGTTTGAGCTCGCTTTTTTTTTATTGAAATCCATTTGATTCATTACATTATACACTTCGATCGTGACTTTCTTTAAAAGTAATACATTTCAGTTCAAAGCAACTTTTTATTCATACAAAACAAATATGGTGTTGTATCGGAAGGAGATCCAATCATGTACAGTGCTATGGGAATTGTTAATAATTTAAAGCTAGTTTTAGTCAAATGAACTTTCCATAATTTTTTATGCAAAATCTAAGTTCTTATACTTAATATGTTCGCATAGACCAACATCTCAATATTTGATGAAATTCACGGAGACATTTCTGATTTTTGATCATCCATAGCATAGTATGTTTGGTGTTTTATTTTTACTTGACACCGGGTTAAGATTGTTCACATGTTAACAATTGTGTATGCTTTTTATAAAAATATCAGTAAACTAATAAAAACAATTATTTTGCAATTAAAACATAACATATTAATGAGGTTCAATCCCATTTTTTAACTTTAATTTGAAAAATAAATACAGCATGTAGATTTTCACTGTATAATATATCATTCCCTGGTTGCAATTGAACTTTTGGACAAAATGGTAGAAATTTTTTTTTTTGGTGAAGAAACTTAAAAAAAAAAAATGTTACATTTTTTCATGGTTCAAGGTCAAGGATCTTTAATATTAAAAAAAGAGGGGTTCTACATATATTAAAATTCACAATCATGCAAGAGATAAGTAATGCAGATACTATATATGTGATTTTAACCAGATTATTTATCACAGTACTTTAGGAAATTATGTCCAACAAAAAACATAAAAATCAAACTAACTTCTTTTAAATTATTTATTAAATTTGGACAGGGCAACTTCAGCATGGCCACAGATTAACAGAGTTCGCAAAATTGCATATGGGTTTGGTGGTCCTAGTGAAAAAAATGTCAGTCCTCATTAATTTTCTATTGCAAAATACCAATCTTGTGTCAGTCCTTAGCAAAATCTGCCCAAATTTTGCTGGTCATGTCTGACAGGACTGACACATTTCGCGAACTCTGGATTAAAATTTAGATTAAACTGTTGATTCTCGTAGAAGTCTCACCACTTCTCTCTGTTGTCCCCCACTTCTCCCTGTGAGCTCTCTGAAAGAGAAGTCACTTCTCCCTCCAATTTGAAAGTAGTGAGAGTTCTGAGCTCACTTGAGCCTTTGAGTGAGTGAGTGATTGTTGTTTGATGCCAATTCAGCAATTTTTCAGCTATATCATGGCGAGAACAAGTTAATTTTCAATGAGATGATGATGAGGTCTGCTTTGTACTAGACCAACACGCTGAGTTGGATTTTTATAGTGCTAGCTCACTGAAACAACAGTCTGCGGGTAGACATGTCGCTCCACTCGGACACATTATTCGGATTTCGAGCCAACCAGTCCTTGATCTTTCTCCCCAATGCTGCGTGCTTAGCCAAGAAGCAACAAATATCAATTTTATAGTCTTTGGTTTGACCCAATCAGGGCTCGAACCACGATCTACCATGCTCGAGGTGAGCACGCTAACCATTACGCCACTGATGCGGTTCCCTTGAGCCTTTGTGTTGACTTTGAGGAGCAAATAACCAGGTATGTATATATATAGTAAGCCACCTTCTTTTATATTATATAGATAGTCGACCTTCCTATTAATAGAAACAAGTGCCTGTTTTTTCAGAGGTAAAACATACTACATCTATTATTTCAGGTAGAAAAATGTCCTTTTTCATAATGCCATGTTTTCTTTTCTCTAAAACTAGCTTTAGTCATTTAGAAAACACACCGGTGCAGATCAATATTGGTTTTATTGCGTGCCATGTCTTTGATAATGTAATTATTGACATCATATCCACTACAACACTAGGAAATCAGTTTAGAGTTCATATTTTATTCACCTTGACCATTGAAAACAGGTGACATAATACACATGGTTTATTAAAAACCATGTGTTGGTTTTTGTGTTGCTGTTTCGACATGGAAAGTTAATGCATGTTTTTCAATGAAGTAAACCAAACACAAAGATATTTTTTTAAATATTTACCTGTCATACTTCGATTCTGGTTGTTTTATTGAGATATTAATATTGGTGTGTTGTAGACCTTCGAAAATTAGTGGTACCAGGATACTGGTTGATGACCAATTATCACAATATTTCACTTGTGTTTATCAGATTATTTCTATGTTGTTCTATACATCCTTTTTAACCCCAAAGCCAAAGACTCAAGTGACCTTTTCCAATCACTGGCTGTCCGTCATCCTTTAACTTTTCACATTGTGATCTTCTTCTAAAGAAGTGGGATCAAACTTGGATTGGACAGGATCCTACTTGGATATTATCCTCTTCCAAAATTTTGTTCGGTGACCTTGCCCTACATCCAAGATAAATGCCATGGCTTTTGATTGGTCGAAAAATTGGAACTCTTCTTCTTCAGAATCACTGGATGGAACGAAACCAATTAGTCGTTGTGTGGTCCCCTTCCTGAAAAATCCAAAATTGTGTCCATTGCACTGTCCAAGATGGCCACTACAGCTGATTATGTCACTTTTGGTTTTCTGGCATTATATCATCTTTCTGACATCTGTTTTAAGTAATACTCATATAATAGTAATAGTCTGAAATTATATATATAGATAAATAAAATGCAGTTCAAGCTTGATTTCACGGTATTTTACTTATATCATTTCAGAGATATATGCACCTTAATTATGCTTAACTTTTAATTATGATGTTTTTCTTGGTTTTAGGACATGATATCTTAATTTTTTTCATATCCGATTTCACTAAAATTTTGTAATTACATTCAGATGGATGAAATACAGATCAGGTGTGAATATGAAGTATCTGACTTTTATTGTTCTAGAGTCATGCCCCTTAATTATGTGTTAACAATGTCAAGTTTTTGTGATTAGGTTAGTTTCTCCATAACTATATACAACCTACAAACAAGTACCGATAGGCTCATCTAACTGGGTCAACACATTGATCATGGTGGGTACATGTCAACCAGTGTGTGTGTCACTGGCCTTGACCTCATTTTCATGGTCTACTGAATTTGTTTAATACTGATGAATTTGTGTCAAGTTTTGTGATTAGGGCAGTTTCTCTATTACTATACAACAAAGACTCCCCTTACTAGACAGGCACTAAATGTCACCAGACCTTTGTCCTCATTTTCATGGTCTGCTGACTTTGTTATGTCAAGTGTTCATATTTAGGTTAGTTTATTCATTACCTTGCAGCCTAGACTGCTGATGGAAGGTACATGTACATATTTATGCATATTTCACTGTAACTTAATTTCAGTACTGTACTGTCAGAGACATAGATTAATACTGTTTTTACATTACTGTGATAGACATATGTTACTCTTCTTTGTGATACTGATACACTGTATATCTTTTGCTCTGTTAAAATAATATTTTTGGTTTCATTTGCATTCTGGGTGATAGCATGTAACACTTTTAAAGAAATGTTGAAGATATATTAAATAGAACAAAGGATGAAAGGATACATCCATTACACTAGGTCTCTGACACTACCATACTTTGATTTAATTTATTTTCAGACAAATTTTCAAACACGTAATTTGCAGGAGGCAAGCAAGACATAGATTTGTATGTTGACCATCTCTTTATAATTGCATCAATGTAGACTTTTAAAACTTGCAAAATAACATAATATTTAGATACCGGTATATCTTTTTTTATGTGCATGTGCATATCATATCAGGGACCCTTTGTAAAGTAGTTGATCTCTGGCACTTAAAGGAACAGTACTAATTATTGTCATCTTATTAGATGTAAAATGAGATCTAAATCAGTATTGAAATTAAAGAAAAGTTTCTTAAAGCAAAAACTTATGATTTCATCATTGTTCAGTGATCTTTAGTACCCTCATTTGCTATTTTTCCCCTTTCAAATGAAGCGATCAAGGCAGAGAGGTATAATTAGATATAGAGACCATGTCCGTAGTTTTCTCCGGGTACTTCGGTTTCCTCCACCAATAAAACTGACCGCCATGATATTATAACTGAAATATTGTTGAAACAAAGTGGCATTAAACAACATAACCCTAACACTATGGGAAAAACATACAAACACCTTCATCTCAGAAATTGTTTTACACATTTAAATGAAATCATACACTTGATACTAAGGTAAACATCTACTAAACTGGTGATTTTTGTGGTACATTTGTAACATGAAATCCTAGATTACCTTCAATGTCTGATGACGTAATGAGGCATTTCACGTTTATTTTTTTTTTTTTTTCCATAATTAATCAGATGAGCGATACAAGCTCTTGAGAGCCTCTGGTTTAATTATCTTGTTAGATAGGTAATTGCATAATAGGTTTGGTTTTAATAAATGATATTTTTTTGGTACACGAAATATAATTTCAAATAAATGGGAATAAAAATTGAAGTATATGTTAACATGTTTAATGACGTATAAGCATGGACTGATTGTGGGGCAAATATGGACATTACAGAGAATGACGTGACATGGTAGAAACATTCCTCCTTCACACATATGGACTTTACAGAGAATGACGTGACAATTTGGTAGAAACATTCCTCTTTCACACATATGGACTTTACAGAGAATGACGTGACATGGTAGAAAAATTCCTCTTTCACACATATGGACTTTACAGAGAATGACGTGACATGGTAGAAACATTCCTCTTTCACACATATGGACTTTACAGAGAATGACGTGACATGGTAGAAACATTCCTCTTTCACACATATGGACTTTACAGAGAATGGCGTGACATGGTATAGAAACATTCCTCTTTCACACATATGGACTTTACAGAGAATGACGTGACATGGTAGAAACATTCCTCTTTCACACATGTGGACTTTACAGAGAATGACGTGACAATTTGGTAGAAACATTCCTCTTTCACACATATGGACTTTACAGAGAATGACGTGACATGGTAGAAACATTCCTCTTTCACACATATGGACTTTACAGAGAATGACGTGACAATTTGGTAGAAACATTCCTCTTTCACACATATGGACTTTACAGAGAATGACGTGACAATTTGGTCGAACATTCCTCTTTCACACATATGGTCTTTACAGAGAATGACGTGACATGGTAGAAACATTCCTCTTTCACACATATGGACTTTACAGAGAATGACGTGACATGGTAGAAACATTCCTCTTTCACACATATGGACTTTACAGAGAATGGTGTGACATGGTATAGAAACATTCCTCTTTCACACATATGGACTTTACAGAGAATGACATGACATGGTAGAAACATTCCTCTTTCACACATATGGACTTTACAGAGAATGACGTGACAATTTGGTAGAAACATTCCTCTTTCACACATATGGACTTTACAGAGAATGATGTGACAATTTGGTAGAAACATTCCTCTTTCACACATATGGACTTTACAGAGAATGACGTGACATGGTAGAAACATTCCTCTTTCACACATATGGACTTTACAGAGAATGACGTGACATGGTAGAAACATTCCTCTTTCACACATATAGACTTTACAGAGAATGACGTGACATGGTAGAAACATTCCTCTTTCACACATATGGACTTTACAGAGAATGACGTGACATGGTATAGAAACATTCCTCTTTCACACATATGGACTTTTACAGAGAATGACGTGACATGGTAGAAACATTCCTCTTTCACACATATGGACTTTTACAGAGAATGACGTGACATGGTAGAAACATTCCTCTTTCACACATATGGACTTTACAGAGAATGACGTGACATGGTAGAAACATTCCTCTTTCACACATATGGACTTTACAGAGAATGACGTGACATGGTAGAAACATTCCTCTTTCACACATATGGACTTTACAGAGAATGACGTGACATGGTATAGAAACATTCCTCTTTCACACATATGGACTTTTACAGAGAATGACGTGACATGGTAGAAACATTCCTCTTTCACACATATTATATTATACAACACGTACAATAAGCTTAATTCATAAAAAATGGTTTTGTCATTTTCTTCATTTTTATATGCCATGACATATAAATTAATTTTGTTAATTGACCAAAATTGAATAAATAGACCAGTAGTTATTAATGATTTCATAGATATTTTGTACAGTCAAATCTGTATATAAAGGACACTCAAGGGAACCTGAAAATGTGCTCTTTATGAGCAGTTGCCCTTTATATACAGGGTAAAATGATATGCACTATTCATTAATGGGAATAATGAGACTCCCCTTTATTGACAGTGATTTGTTATATAGAGGTGCCCTTTATAGATGTAGTGATTTGTTATATACAATGTAGAGGTACCCTTTATAGACAGTGATTTGTTATATAGAGGTGCCCTTTATAGACAGTGATTTGTTATATAGAGGTGCCCTTTATAGACAGTGATTTGTGATATAGAGGTGCTCTTTATAGACAGTGATTTGTTATATAGAGGTGCCCTTTATAGACTGATTTGTTATATAGAGGTGCCCTTTATAGACAGTGATTTATTATATAGAGGTGCCCTTTATAGACTGATTTGTTATATAGAGGTACCCTTTATAGACAGTGATTTGTTATATAGAGGTGCCCTTTATAGACAGTGATTTGTTATATAGAGGTGCCCTTTATAGACAGTGATTTGTTATATAGAAGTGCCCTTTATAGACAGTGATTTGTCATATAGAGGTGCTCTTTATAGACAGTGATTTGTTATATAGAGGTGCCCTTTATAGACAGTGATTTGTTATATAGAGGTGCCCTTTATAGACAGTGATTTGTTATATAGAGGTGCCCTTTATAGACAGTGATTTGTTATATAGAGGTACCCTTTATAGATAGTGATTTATTATATAGAGGTGCCCTTTATAGACAGTGATTTGTTATATAGAGGTGCCCTTTATAGACAGTGATTTGTTATATAGAAGTGCCCTTTATAGACAGTGATTTGTCATATAGAGGTGCTCTTTATAGACAGTGATTTGTTATATAGAGGTGCCCTTTATAGACAGTGATTTGTTATATAGAGGTGCCCTTTATAGACAGTGATTTGTTATATAGAGGTGCCCTTTATAGACAGTGATTTGTTATATAGAGGTACCCTTTATAGACAGTGATTTGCTATATAGAGGTGCCCTTTATAGACAGTGATTTGTTATATAGAGGTGACCTTTATATACAGTGATTTGTTATATAGAGGTGCCCTTTATAGACAGTGATTTGTTATATAGAGGTACCCTTTATAGACAGTGGTTTGTTATATAGAGGTGCCCTTTATAGACAGTGATTTGTTATATAGAGGTGCCCTTTATAGACAGTGATTTGCTATATAGACGTGCTCTTTATAGACAGTGATTTGTTATATAGAGGTGCCCTTTATAGACAGTGATTTGTTATATAGAGGTACCCTTTATAGACAGTGGTTTGTTATATAGAGGTGCCCTTTATAGACAGTGATTTGTTATATAAAGGTGCCCTTTATAGACAGTGATTTGTTATATAGAGGTGCCCTTTATAGACAGTGATTTGCTATATAGAGGTGCCCTTTATAGACAGTGATTTGTTATATGGCTAGGTTCCCTTTATAGACAGTGATTTGGTATATAGAGGTACCCTTTATAGACAGTGATTTGCTATAGAGGTGCCCTTTATAGACAGTGATTTGTTATATAGAGGTGCCCTTTATAGACAGTGATTTGTTATATAGAGGTACCCTTTATAGACAGTGATTTGTTATATAGAGGTGCCCTTTATAGACAGTGATTTGTTATATAGAGGTACCCTTTATAGATAGTGATTTGTTATATAGAGGTGCCCTTTATAGACAGTGATTTGTTATATAGAGGTGCTCTTTATAGATAGTGATTTGTTATATAGAGGATTAGAGGTGCCCTTTATAGACAGTGATTTGTTATATAGAGGTGCCCTTTATAGACAGTGATTTGTTATATAGAGGTACCCTTTATAGACAGTGATTTGTTATATAGAGGTGCCCTTTATAGATAATGATTTGTTATATAGAGGTGCCCTTTATATACAGTGATTTGTTATATAGAGGTGCCCTTTATAGACAGTGATTTGTTATATAGAGGTGCCCTTTATAGACAGTGATTTGTTATATAGAGGTGCCCTTTATAGAGTGATTTGTTATATAGAGGTGCCCTTTATAGACAGTGATTTGCTATATAGAAGTGCCCTTTATAGACAGTGATTTGTTATATAGATGTGCCCTTTATAGACAGTGATTTGTTATATAGAGGTACTCTTTATAGACAGTGGTTTGTTATATAGAGGTGCCCTTTATAGACAGTGATTTGTTATATAGAGGTGCCCTTTATAGACAGTGATTTGTTATATAGAAGTGCCCTTTATAGACAGTGATTTGCTATATAGAGGTGCCCTTTATAGACAGTGATTTGTTATATAGCTAGGTTCCCTTTATAGACAGTGATTTGTTATATAGAGGTACCCTTTATAGACAGTGATTTTCTATATATAGGTGCCCTTTATAGACTGATTTGTTATATAGAGGTGCCCTTTATAGACAGTGATTTGTTATATAGAGGTACCCTTTATAGACAGTGATTTGTTATATAGAGGTGCCCTTTATAGACAGTGATTTGTTATATAGAGGTACCCTTTATAGACAGTGATTTGTTATATAGAGGTGCCCTTTATAGACAGTGATTTGTTATATAGAGGTACCCTTTATAGATAGTGATTTGTTATATAGAGGTGCCCTTTATAGACAGTGATTTGTTATATAGAGGTGCTCTTTATAGATAGTGATTTGTTATATAGAGGATTAGAGGTGCCCTTTATAGACAGTGATTTGTTATATAGAGGTGCCCTTTATAGACAGTGATTTGTTATATAGAGGTACCCTTTATAGACAGTGATTTGTTATATAGAGGTGCCCTTTATAGATAATGATTTGTTATATAGAGGTGCCCTTTATATACAGTGATTTGTTATATAGAGGTGCCCTTTATAGACAGTGATTTGTTATATAGAGGTACCCTTTATAGACAGTGGTTTGTTATATAGAGGTGCCCTTTATAGACAGTGATTTGTTATATAGAGGTGCCCTTTATAGAGTGATTTGTTATATAGAGGTGCCCTTTATAGACAGTGATTTGCTATATAGAAGTGCCCTTTATAGACAGTGATTTGTTATATAGATGTGCCCTTTATAGACAGTGATTTGTTATATAGAGGTACTCTTTATAGACAGTGGTTTGTTATATAGAGGTGCCCTTTATAGACAGTGATTTGTTATATAGAGGTGCCCTTTATAGACAGTGATTTGTTATATAGAAGTGCCCTTTATAGACAGTGATTTGCTATATAGAGGTGCCCTTTATAGACAGTGATTTGTTATATAGCTAGGTTCCCTTTATAGACAGTGATTTGTTATATAGAGGTACCCTTTATAGACAGTGATTTTCTATATATAGGTGCCCTTTATAGACTGATTTGTTATATAGAGGTGCCCTTTATAGACAGTGATTTGTTATATAGAGGTACCCTTTATAGACAGTGATTTGTTATATAGAGGTGCCCTTTATAGACAGTGATTTGTTATATAGAGGTGCCCTTTATAGACAGTGATTTGTTATATAGAGGTGCCCTTTATAGACAGTAATTTGTTATATAGAGGTGCCCTTTAAGGCAGGTTTGACTGTATTTTATAAACAAATTGATGAATAGCTAATTACAAAAGACGAAAAGTAATTTTAAAAAAGAAATAATATTTTTTGCCATTTCATTGTTTTGATGAGAAAAACAGGTAAACTATGTGTAGCTTTGTTAAAATAACATGCAAGTAAGTACAGATACTTGTAATTATTTTTAAAAATCATTGTCCATTATATGTTCTTTAACCTTTGAATGCTATTGTTAAAAGAAAAAGATAAATAAATATTTACTATGTTATTTGATCAACATTTTTTTAAATTTAAGTCATAAAATGCTACGTGGACAGACTTGAACATTCACGATTCATGCTCCTTAGATGTTATTATTATAGTAACATGTATGTACATTTATGGATAGAACATTTAGTTGTTGTTTTTTAAAACATAATGTCCTTGAAATATGTACACATGTACATTTTAAAATCAAAATGACACTATAATAGAACATAGTAAGCTGATAAAGACAAGATATTTGTATAATTATAGCTAGGAGTTTAGCTTTAGATAAATTTGTTAACAATTGGAAATCATTTGTCAAATTTGAAGACAGATGACAATCTATAAGTCAGGAGAATCAGTATTAAGACCAAAGTAATCATAATTATATTGATTTTGTTTTCTAGATACAGACAGATCAGAGCTCTTCATCAAGATGTGATTAAGAAAGACCTAAAGATACCATACATTGTATAACAGATGTCTTTACTGTAGTAACAGTTATTTCTAATCATTTAAAACTTGTGCTGAATTTTGGTGAGTTAACTTACTGTATTTTTTTTAAATGAATTTTGGTGTGTATTTGTTGTGCACAAAAATAACAAATTTAATGTTGTATTTAAAACTTAATATTTATGAAGGTCTGGAAAAAATGGTTAATGAAATGATACAATCTTCCATAACGATAATCTTGAAAAAAAACATGAGTAATCATTAAGGAATACTTTATTGTTATTCTTCAATTTCAAGGCAATGATTAGATGTCACAAATCTGTAAACTATATACATGTTCTTTTATACTGAGTACTGGTATAGTTCATATAAATATTTATAATTGTTTAGTATATTCAAACAAAGTCAAATACACAAATATGTTGATATATTATATAGTTTTAAGTAAAAGTATGTAATTAAAATAATATTACTGAAATATAGATTAGTAAATGAATACTCTTAAGAAGGTACATTTATACTTTTTATATACAGACTTTAAGGAGATACCATATAGTTGATATTTTTTCATATCTTGCATATATATCTTTGCAAGATTAGACAAGTTCAAAATTGTAACAAGTTTAAAAGTGTACTAAGTACTGGTATTTATAAGCTGTAGCCAAATTCATAATTAATATATTTAATATTCATAAAAAAAAAAGTTATCTGGACAAAATTAATCAGTCTTATCTATTGCTAAAAAATTAACTCTTGAATTTTAGATTGTAAGATATTTTTGTATAAAGTGCATTATAAGCCTATGGGGGAGGGTTGGGTGATGATATTACTGTTTATAAATTGTATTATTTGTATCAAGTTGCACTAATATCATAATAATATATGGTTTATTAGATATATTTATTATTGATATGTACAGTTCCAACAGGCCTCCTTAGATTAAGCTAACCCGGGTTGCTTGGGTAACTGTAAAAACAGGTGATTTGAATAAAATGTTAACAAAAAAAAATTCAATCATATTGTGGCAGTCAGTTTTATTCATGGAGTAAACTGGAGTATATGCAGAGGCGGATCCAGACATTTCCATAAGGGAGCCCCATTTTATTTTATAGAAAAAAATCGAAATTCAAAACAATTTGTTTTAAGAAAAAAATCATCTATGATAAGGAAAATAACACTGATATATTGTTATATTGATTACACCGTGCAACTGTAGTAAATCAAACTCAGAACTTTAGTGGCGATAGCAACTGATTGCATAGGTAGATGTAAATTCAACTACCATACGATCACGACCATGAAGACCCCTCACTGAATAACGTTACTGTGGGAAATAACTCTATATAAATATTTGATTGTTGTAGTTTAATCAGAGAACTAATTCATCAACCAGTCACGTGTCCTGATTTACAATGAAGCAAAAGAAAGAAGCAAAGATACAGAACAAGAACATGAACAATTTCAGTTTTGAACATTTGTTTGGATTTTCATTGTCAGACTTGAGATCATGGAAGTCGTTTGTGTCTATGATGTGTAGACCAATGGACCCTGCATCATTAGGTGTTACAAGAATATTGTTTGGTGAGGAATTTTTATGAAGAGTTTGTATACAAATAAGGGAAATTCTATTTCTAGATTGATTGATTGTTTGATTGGTGTTTAGCACCAATTTTAGCAGTATTTCAGCTATATCGTGGCATTTCTATAGCAAGAAAACTCATTTATGCATCCTAGGTCTGAAATCTTATAGTAGAATGTCTTAGATTTTCTCCACACAAGTTTTTCGTTGGTGTTCGATTTTTTTTTCATCACAATTTAATTTTAAATGCAAAGAAGTTCCCAATATGTCAGACGTTTGTTGTAATTATGGAAGAGTAACGTCCCTTTGTCCATGATTACAGTAAAGAGTAGAAAACAAGTTGTATTTCAGTACAATTAAGTTATAACTTACACTGAGTAAGTGAGTGATTATTGTTCATAAGCCAAATGAACATTTTATTCAGTTATATGATGACAAAAAACCTTTTGATAAAATTATCATTAACTACAGTCCTAGTTCTTTGTTCACAGCAACAGTCCATAATTAGACATGTTGCTGCACTCTGATGCATTATCATTATTGCATCCAGTCATTATCCTTATTCCTAAATACTATATTCTTAGCGGTAAAGTAATATACTAAATTTATAATTGTTTTTGTCATGGATAAGCGTCTGTCGTCCGTCCGTCCGTCCGTTAGCTTTTCACGTTTAAATCTTCTTCTCTGAAACCGCTGAACAGATTTCAACCAAAATTGCCAGAAATGTTCACTGGATGGTCCTCTACCAGATTTGTGTTTTTGGTGCTGATTTGAAATCCAACATGGCTGCCAGGGTCCATAATGTGTTCTCATTGGCTGAAATTTAAAAAATCTTCTTGTCAGAAACCACTAAGTCAATTGAATTGTGACTTTGCAGGAATGATCATTGGGTGGTCCTGTACTAAAATTGTGAATCGTTTGCCGATCGGAAATTCAAGATGGCCGCCATGACTCGACTTAGTTTAACATTGGACCCTATGGGAATTTCACATTTTCATCTTTTTTTCTGAAACCACATAACATATTTGAATCAAACTTGGCAGAAATGTTCATTGTATGGTCATATACAAGATTTTTGTTTTTGGCACTGATCGGAAATCCAACATGGCTGCCAGGGCCCATAATGTGTTCTGATTGGTCGAAATTTTATAAATCTTCTTGTTAGAAACCACTAAGCCAATTGAATTGTGGCTTTGCAGGAATGATCATTGGGTGGTCCTGTACTAAATTTGTGAATCGTTTGCTGATCGGAAATTCAAGATGGCCACCATGACTCAACTTAATTTTAACATAGGACCCTATGGAAAAAATGTTTAAAAGTCTTCTCCTCTGAAACCAGTAAGTCAGTTTAAAGCAAACATGGCATGAATGGTCCTTAGGTGGTCAACTTTCAAAATTATGTCCTGTGACCCCGACCTCCATCCAAGATGGCCGCCATCAGCAAACATATTTTTAACATAGGACCCTATGGGAAAAATATTTAAAAAACTTTTCCTCTGAAATCAGTAAGCCAATTTAAAGCAAACATGGCATGAATGGTCCTTAAATGGTCAACTTTCAAAATTATATCCAGTGACCCAAAACTCCATCCAAGATGGCCACCATCAGTGGACATAGTTTTAACATAGGACCCTATGGGAAATATGTTTAAAAATCTTCTTCTCTGAAACCAGTAAGCCAATTTAAAGCAAACATGGCATGGATGGTCCTTAAATGGTCAATTTTCAAAATTGTGTCCAGTGACCCTGACCTCCATCCAAGATGGCCGCCTTCAGCGGACATACTGTAGTTTTAACATAGGACCCTATGGGAAAAAATGTTTTAAAATCTTCTCCTCTGAAACCAGTAAGCCAATATAGCAAACATGTCATCGATGGTCCTTAGGTGGTCAACTTCCAAAATTGTGTTCAGTGATCCCGATCTCGGTTCAAAATGGCCGCCGTCAGCAGACATAGTTTTAACATAGGACCCTATGGGAAAATTGTTTAAAAGTCTTCTCTTCTGAAACCAGTCAGCCAATTTAAAGCAAACATGGCATGGATGGTCCTTGGGTAGTATACTTTCAAAATTGTGTCCGGTGACCACGACCTCCATCCAAGATGGCTGCCATGAGCAGACATAGTTTTAACATAGAACCCTATGGCAATATGGGATTTGAATAGTAACTTAGATGTATTCGGCATGCAGACATTCTTAAGAGGACTTATTTATGTCAGGTGAGCGATACAGGCTCACCTGAGCCTCTAGTTTTTTTACCCAACTAGGAATCAAACCTACAATCTACCTCACTCAAGTCAAGCATGTTAATTATCTTGGACAGATAATTGACAATTGGTTTAAATATTCATGTATGCGCTGTCAGAATGGTAGTGACATATTTTTTAAAATATAACATTTTGGCTTTCAGGATTTCTGATGGTACTTGATATACCACAAGAGAGAGGTTTAGGCCATGCTGATGTCAGGTTTGGTGAGGATGTTTGTTACTTCCCTTTCTTCAACTTCCTGCAGCCTCCACCTTTAGAGTGGACTTTTATCATGTATGGAGTCATGTGGATGGGTAAATTTGTGTTTTAATTTTTTTTCTTTTAGGAAGAATAGAAAGCAAAGTAAAAAAATGAAGTGATATAGTGAGTGAAGGAAAATAATGCTACCCATGGTAAAAAGGTTATACAAACTATGGCTTGCATGAATTATTTTGATTCTAACAATTTTTCAAGCAGAAGACAATGTGAAAAAGGTATCTTATAAATAAAATATCCACTAATCTTCATGTTTACAGTCTTTTTTTTTTCAATATAGACAAATATCTCGGGTTGTAATTAACTTGCGGACGTGTTCAAATTTGATAACATTTTAATTTTAGTGATATACTGAAAAAATTGTAAAATAAATCAGTAACCAGTTGTCAAAATCACCACCGTTTCCTGGAAACAACATGATAAGAAGTTGACAATTTACAAAAGTCAAATTCAGTTGATGGTTATCTTTAATAATTTTTCCAGAAAAATGAACATGTAATAAAAAAAAACCAACATTTTAACGTTTGTATTCACATTAGTCCTGAATTTAAATACAAAAAACGGTACATGAAATCTCTCAGAATTCATGTCCATAATTGTACGGCATTACACATATATGCGAGATAAAATATATATCAGGAATTTTATCGCAACAATTTGTTAAAATGCTAATGAAGGAGTTCATAAAGAATTAATTCTAATTACAGGTAATTATCTATATTTTTTATTACAGGTAATTATCTATATTTTTTATTACAGGTAATTATCTATATTTGTTATTGTAGGAGCCTTTGGTTTAATGATAGGATTCCTGTACCGACTAAGTTGTCTTTTATTTCTAATCCCTTACTGGTACCTATTCCTATTAGATAAAACAGTTTGGAACAATCATTCCTACCTTTATGGTTTGATATCGATCTTATTTTTTCTTTGTGATGCTCACCGTTATTGGTCTGTGGATGGATTGTGGAGAAGAAAGATCCGTAACAGTCATGTTCCACTATGGAATTATACCTTGTTTAGATTACAGGTAAGATTTTGTGAGAAAATAGTAAATAAAACATAGATATCTAATTTAGTGTTCAATGTGTGATTGTGTAAAAACCTTCATCAGTTACACTTAATGTCAAAAGATTGGAAAGCCAAATAATTTAGAAATATTTGGGAGCGAGAAAACCAAAAGGCATAAACAGGGAAGCCAAAATCAGCAAGGATTTGAAATTAGGGGAATGTAGGTCTGTCACTGGATAAAAGTACATCTGTGGTTTCATTTTTATCATGTTAACCTGGAGTGTAGATGATAATGACTTTGATCCTCACCCTGGAGTGTAGATGATAATGACTTTGATCCTCACCCTGGAGTGTAGATGATAATGACTTTGATCCTCACACTAGAGTGTAGATGATAATGACTTTGATCCTCACCCTGGAGTGTAGATGATAATGACTTTGATCCTCACCCTGGAGTGTAGATGATAATGACTTTGATCCTCACCCTGGAGTGTAGATGATAATGACTTTGATCCTCACCCTGGAGTGTAGATGATAATGACTTTGATCCTCACCCTGGAGTGTAGATGATAATGACTTTGATCCTCACCCTGGAGTGTAGATGATAATGACTTTGATCCTCACCCTGGAGTGTAGATGATAATGACTTTGATCCTCACTCTGGAGTGTAGATGATAATGACTTTGATCCTCACCCTGGAGTGTAGATGATAATGACTTTGATCCTCACCCTGGAGTGTAGATGATAATGACTTTGATCCTCACCCTGGAGTGTAGATGATAATGACTTTGATCCTCACCCTGGAGTGTAGATGATAATGACTTTGATCCTCACCCTGGAGTTTAGATGATAATGACTTTGATCCTCACCCTGGAGTGTAGATGATAATGACTTTGATCCTCACCCTGGAGTGTAGATGATAATGACTTTGATCCTCACCATGGAGGGTAGATGATAATGACTTTGATCCTCACCCTGGAGTGTAGATGATAATGACTTTGATCCTCACCCTGGAGTGTAGATGATAATGACTTTGATCCTCACCCTGGAGTGTAGATGATAATGACTTTGATCCTCACCCTGGAGTTTAGATGATAATGACTTTGATCCTCACCCTGGAGTGTAGATGATAATGACTTTGATCCTCACCCTGGAGTGTAGATGATAATGACTTTGATCCTCACCCTGGAGTGTAGATGATAATGACTTTGATCCTCACACTAGAGTGTAGATGATAATGACTTTGATCCTCACCCTGGAGTGTAGATGATAATGACTTTGATCCTCACCCTGGAGTGTAGATGATAATGACTTTGATCCTCACCCTGGAGTGTAGATGATAATGACTTTGATCCTCACCCTGGAGTGTAGATGATAATGACTTTGATCCTCACCCTGGAGTGTAGATGATAATGACTTTGATCCTCACCCTGGAGTGTAGATGATAATGACTTTGATCCTCACACTGGAGTGTAGATGATAATGACTTTGATCCTCACCCTGGAGTGTAGATGATAATGACTTTGATCCTCACCCGAAAAATACCAAAGACTATAAAGTTGGTATTTGCTTCTTTTTTTGCCAAGTACTGTATAATAACTTTATTGTGTTGAAGTTGAAGACACAGATGATTTAATTTTGAAATACCTGATTATCCAAGTCATCTGTGATAAATTAAGCTGAAAGCTGCTGCAAATGAACCAATTTTTTACTTTATCCAAGTTAATCAAGAAAATGACTTATTCAAGATTGAAATAACAAGGTTAAACTGTGTGTATTTATGGAGAAAGAGTAGCAACATGTCTGTCTACCTGTGGACTGTTATTTCAGTGAACTGGCCCTATACGTTGGTTTTGTAAAATGAAGGAAATATATACTATCATTGACATATTTTCCGAGAATGTTTTCGGATTTTTCAAAGCCAGGTCAGCTTTTGTCACATCAGAGGCAAAGCCTGAGATGTGAGAAGTAATGAAAAGTCCATTTCAAGCAAAACATATCAAAATAAATTCATAATATAAAAGAATGGTTAGTTTCTTGTGTATTTACAGTAATAAACAGCAAGCTTATATGTTGTTAATACAAAAATCAATTACAGGGGATGCTTGCTGTTTTTTAACCATTAGATAGAGCTCAATCTAAGAAGACTTTTGAGCCTTCATTTGTAAAAATCGGATGAAGGGTTCAAAAGTTATGAGCATTTGAAATTGCCTATTTTTGGTCAATAATTTTCCCAAGATGGCCGCCATCAATAATGGTTTTAATGACTGTTTTAGAGTTCTGATTTTTTGTGCAAACAGCAGATAATGTCTCTACTTTTGTTTTTTTCCATAGATTATAAGTTGTTCTGTCAGAAAAATGAAACTGAACATGTTTGAAGTAATATTCGCCATTTGTTTTACTGTCCAAAATGTGTCGGAGCCACTTTTGATCTTTGACCGAAAGGTCCATTATGGCTCACATTGCCATAATTTTGTCAGAAAATAACTTATCTGACATCATAATAGAAGAAATTGTGTGTAGAAATACTTGTGTTGAGTGCAATTATAACATATGAATCACCTTTTACATCTTTTTGTGGAATTATGAATCCATAAAGGTGGGTGTGCAATTAGTGTTCAACATTATTTGAGAATGGCACCGCTTCACAGCAGTTATATGGAAAAATGACACAAAAAGCTTCATATTTCCTAAACTAAAAATGATATCCGTACAAAATTTTGAAGACAATACCACAGTGTTGTGCACATTCTGTTGGACGTAATGTTTTTTTGTCGACACAAGAAATGGCGGCCATTTTTTCATAAAATTCCTCAGACAGGGAACCTGTTCCAAGATAATTTGATCAATTTTTTTATCAATATAATTAATATCACTGAAAAAAAATGGATATGTAGGTTTGTACCAATGACCTCTTATTTGCTTTAGCATTTTATTACGGAATAATTGTCATAATGGTGGCCATTTTGAAAACAAAATGGCTGCCATTGCTTTAAAATTTGTTGCGTAAATTTACGTTTTTTAAGATTACTCCATCGTTTCTAGTCAGAATTTGATCATCAAGGTACCAAATTAAAGATATTTTAAAAATCTATAACCTCAAGTAACTAATAACTTAAACTAAATACTTTTCATTTCATATATACCACCAATATGTAATCCCCCCAAGGGGTGAAGATTCCAGACACCTACCCCTTGCCGAAAATTTAACTGGTCGGCTTGATATACATGTAGGTGTTTTTGTTTTCATACCTCAATGTCTTGCAATCATAATGTAGCTGTACAATTGCTGAAAGTGATGGTATATGCATCAACCACCCAACAAGCATGATAGTGAAACACCTCTAAACTGAACTTCCTTAAGATCAGCTTGTGTTTAAAATAGATGGATATTATTTGCACGGTTTACACATTTCCTACAAAAGGCTACATCTGGAACCTGGAACTTTATTTAAAATAAAGTTATGTTGTTTATATTCAGGTTTCCCTTTATTACAATTTGAGCAAGTAAATTTGTTTCAATCTTACTCTCCATGTCGTTCGAATCCCGCTCATGGTAACTTAAGGTGTACTTGATAACACAATATTGTGTGATAAAATTTGTCAGTGACTTGCAACAGATCAGTGATTTTCTCCAGTGTACTGCACCAATAAAACTGACCATCACGATATAACTGAAATATTGTTGAAAGTGGCATTAAACACCATAACCCACCCCCTAACCCTACTCTCCGTGTCAAAGTTTCAGTCTTGCCCATTACTATTCTAATTTGCTTCTTAAAACATGTTCAATGAAAACAACCAAAATATTAAGTTCATTCATTTATTATTCAGGAAATATCTGGTGCATTTTTGAAATACATCATCTATTGTCACATGTATTGTGGTCTGAATAAATCCAGCTACATGTAAAACTAAATATTTCATTATGATATAAATTATGAACTCATGATCAGCTGTATATTATCCTGCAGTCCTAAGTTCAGGTAATATCCCAAGGCCAGCTTGGATCACACACATGTCTTTGACCAGCAAAGCATAATGTCAGGTAAACTGGAAAAAAACAACAGAAGCTGGAAGGGACCACAAAGAAACAGTTCTAACTAGTCTACATTGTACTTACTATCCTTTCATAACTACTATTATAATAAATATAAATTCACAATGTATTTAGACAAAAAAAATTACCAGAGTTTCAAATTTTTGGTATTGACCCCAAAGTTTTTATTGACATTTTTGGACAAAGTTAAAAGTCAGATCCTTGTTCTGTATAACCTAGGTAAAAATATATGTTTTGTCTACTTATACTACCTTCCCCTTTTCGAGAATATTAGCAGAAACACTGGTATTTTTTTTTCATTGGTCTATAAATACATATGTATGCAATAAGTTATAATATTTTGTTTACTTTTATTTGAATTTAGTATGTAAATATTCAATCATGGTCGAGTATCCATGGAAGCTGGCAAATACAAATAAAAATGTAGCACCGTGACAAAAATAAGAATAGAATTAACTTTCTGAAGAGTGAAGACTATAGTCTAGTATAAAAAAAAACCAAATATTTTGTGCACAGACTATAGTATAGAAGAAAGTGATTGTCTGCTGAAAAAAGAGGAAACTCCTATTCTAGAGCCCATACCCTCGTTTTCTAGTTGTTTGGACCAAGCTAGAAACATTTTATTTCCAAATATTTTCCTTAAAAAAAAAGAGGAAATCAGCGGATTAGAGGAAAACTTTCATCTCTGTTTACACCCCCCCCCCCCCCCCCCCCCCCCCCCCTTTTCGGTTTGTTTACTTTTGTTTTGAACGCAAGTTGTTAGTATTATAAATTGACAAGAAGTTTTTCATAAACTACTTGAAAAGAAGCAATGCAAAAAATAAATCGTACGTTTAAAACATTGAGAAGAAGGTTTATACATACCTACGATAACACCTGTGTTACAACCAGCGTCGTTGACGTTACTATTTACTTTCCACTTCCAACGATGTACGACGTTCTCCTTCATACATGTTTAGGGGCGTTTTAAATACTAAAAATCATCTGTGTTCGCGATCTAATATGGTTGAGATGGTATGCTTTCTACGTTGATATTGTAACAGAAAATACAAATATCGCCATCGGAGAACGCTACTCCAAATTTTTCATTGATTTGTTCATCTTGGAACTTTTGAGACGACCATTTTCCGTTTAGCATGATCAGGAAATCGGAAGCGACTGTGACCATGCGCAAGCTACGAATCTCCGCTTTAATTGGATAATAATTATAGAACTATATAACGTCAGGAACATGCCGGGCAAGGCATTGAAATGGGGGACCCTGGTGAAAAAACCGTGCCGCGAATGGTAAAATTCCGAAAACAGCGATTTCGATTCGAACACGTTATATTTAAACGATTCCATATTAAAAGAAACAAAATTTTTAAAGATTTCAAACAATGTTTAGATAATTAATTAATGTCAAAAAATTATATCTTTATATAGTATTATCTGTAAAAATCTGACATAAAAAATTGCATTTTCATGTATCAACAGCTACCGGAAAACAAAATGGCGGCCGAAATAACGATAAGTCGGCATCTCTACAATAGATATCACAACTACACAGTATATAGTCAAGTGACTTCTCTATATTAATGAGAAATGAAAATAGACATAAATAAACAAGTTTGCTATTAATTTTCCAATTGTGAATTTTCCATTTATATGTAGCAACATTCAAGGAACACATGTATATGGAGCATGTGGTTCCTAATATGTAGTATTAATCAAATCTTTATTAGGAATTAAATTATTCACATTTTTTAAACATTTTAAAGATATTTTAGATGGTTATTGTCACAGACATCAATTGATATGTTGACGTCAAATGTAACGACTGATCCTGGTAGTGTAAACAATTAAGCATGATATCAATTATTGACTTCAGTTTTGAAAATTTCAGGTGTTTCTTGTTTATTTTTATGCTGGTCTCAAAAAGATCGATTTAGATTGGATGTTTGGCTATTCCATGACAAACTTGTCAAAGAAATGGGTTTTTGATCCCTTCAGGTAAGACCAACAGAAATGGGTAAATGTAAACAATTTCTGGCCACCACAAATATACAATTATCACAATGTACCAGTCATCCTGCAGGATAGCCATTGTTTGTTTAGATTTTTTTTTTTTTTATTGACATGCAATTGACAGTACCATAAATAATTCAAAATAGTAGGAAAATGATTTTTATGCCTCCACGACTAAAATTTGGGGAGCATATTGTTTTATCCGTGTTCACCTGCATATAGGGTGGATGTTTTGTCCGCCTAAGTCCTCTAACAATTTTCAAGCTAGAAGCTCTTAATTTTACAAAATATTTGTGCATATAGAAAAGTTGTAGATGTTATCAGAATTTCTATTTCCTTTGATATTTTGACACAGCAAATGTATGAGTAACAAATCACTGTTGTCAGGGACAGGCTTCAGTCTAGTGTGTCAAGAGAAATTGATTACAAGACAACATTAAAATTTCCACATTTTTCCAGTCTATTGTACCTGGATGTATTCTACTTGTTTACACATTGATACTTACTCTCGGTGATGGTGAACAAGTTATATTTAACGAACATAAACAATGTTTAATTGACTTATTTCCCAAATATATTTTTTATATTGTTTTTACCTCAAGATAGTTTTCATCGGGAAGTATATTAGATTTGTAGACTTCATATTCAAAAATCTTTAAAAAAAAACGTGATTAAATCATCTGATTTTTATATAAAAAAAATAAATTCTATGAGAATTTTTTTGTGGATACAAAACTGCATATACTAGCTTTAGTTGGATAATTTAATTTAATTTGATTATTTAATGAGGATACAACCAGAGGTATACAATATGCTCTCCTCAACATACATGTATGAACATACATTGAATGAAATAAATTAATTGAAATTGTTTAGAATAACTACAGACAAGAAAATATGTTACAGAACAAAGATATGGTCAAACACTCTTTCTCTCACCAAATAACACAGTCTCACATGTGGTTAACCCCTCCCCCCCCCCCCCACCCACATACCCCATATTCCTCAACAAATAGGCCCAATTGTATTGAAATAGTGTATTATTTGAAAGATATAGATGCAACATCATAATATGAATATATAATTTTAATTTAATAAAAAAAAATTAAAAAAAATTGATAAGAACTGCCCTTCACCTGAAAACATTTTTCCTTTATTTTCAGATTGATATTAACAGATGAACAGATTGACCTTTACCTTGTACACTTGTCTGGTCTGACCCTTGACCTTACAGCAGGATTTCTGCTGTTTTTTGACAAGACAAGACCACTAGCTTTCTTCTTTGTTGGTTCATTCCATTTCATGAATTCACAAATGTTTAGTATAGGTATGTTGTCAAGTCATTTGTGTATTTCCTCTTGTTCTAGGGCTTTAATATACATGATTAACCTCTTGGCTAATGCTATACTATCATAATGGTTTGTATTAGACTATTACCAGAAATATAGAATATATAGACATGGTTTACAGATGCTACAAAAATCTGTTTTAGAAGACATCAGATCAGATAGCAAAAAAAAAACAGAGACAAAAAATATCTGCAACAGATATCCAACATAATATAAAACACAAATTTTGTCATTTTGAGGCAAAATCCTAAATGGTTTTTTTGAAATAATGACATCTTCTATTTCTTTTTATTTATTTTGTTTGTTTGTTTGTTTTTTTAATGTGTTCGGAATGAAAGTTTTCATGATCATCAAGTTGATTTAATGATATCCTTATTAAATAACTTCTTTTTGTATTGTTTTTCTTACAAGATTGAGTTTATTTTTATTTAAGTTTGTTGTCTTAACATAATTTCCAAATTAAATCCAGCAAACACTCAGATTTTATCATCTTTCTGCCACCATTTATATATGATACAAAGTACCCAACATACAAGGGGAAGTAACTTGTGTCAATTGGGATTATGAGTTGTGGTGTTTAATGCCACTTTCAACAATATTTCAGTTATATAGTGGCGGTCAATTTTATTGGTAGAGGAAACCGGGGAAAACTTCCAACCTGCCGCAAGTCACTGACAAACTTTATCACATAATGTTGTATTGAGTATATGAGTGGGATTTGAACTCACAACATAAGTGGTGATAGGCACTCATTGCATAAGTAGTTGGAAATCCAACTACCATATGATCACGACCACAACGGCCCCTACTTGTGTCAAATAGATATTTGTAAGCTGTATATATTTAACATGGCTGATATTTTTTTTCCCTGTTGACTGACCTTGTTTATTTTTCCATAGGAATGTTTTCCTACACGATGTTGGCGACTTTGCTGATATTTTGTTATGCTGACTGGCCACGTTCTCTATTCTGTAAATTACCAAAATGGGTGAAGGTTGTTTCACCATTAGATGAGGTAGCACAAACCAGTCCCTGCTGTATATATAACAAGGAGGATATCAAACCTGAGGATAAAAAGGTATTGAGGAGAAAGTCACAATTTGAAGGAGGACGGTGACTATACCAAGATACAATTTATTTTCATTACCTCCCTTAGATATAGATAGCCTGGCTAAGAATGGTTGTATGTTAACATTAAATATAGATATAGATAGCCTGGCTAAGAATGGTTGTATGTTAACATTAAATATAGATATAGATAGCCTGGCTAAGAATGGTTGTATGTTAACATTAAATATAGATATAGATAGCCTGACTAAGAATGGTTGTATGTTAACATTAAATATAGATATAGATAGCCTGGCTAAGAATGGTTGTATGTTAACATTAAATATAGATATAGATAGCCTGGCTAAGAATGGTTGTATGTTAACATTAAATATAGATATAGATAGCCTGACTAAGAATGGTTGTATGTTAACATTAAATATAGATATAGATAGCCTGACTAAGAATGGTTGTATGTTAACATTAAATATAGATATAGATAGCCTGGCTAAGAATGGTTGTATGTTAACATTAAATATAGATATAGATATAGATAGCCTGACTAAGAATGGTTGTATGTTAACATTAAATATAGATATAGATAGCCTGACTAAGAATGGTTGTATGTTAACATTAAATATAGATATAGATAGCCTGGCTAAGAATGATTGTATGTTAACATTAAATATAGATATAGATATAGATAGCCTGACTAAGAATGGTTGTATGTTAACATTAAATATAGATATAGATAGCCTGACTAAGAATGGTTGTATGTTAACATTAAATATAGATATAGATAGCCTGACTAAGAATGGTTGTATGTTAACATTAGATATAGATATAGATAGCCTAACTAAGAATGGTTGTATGTTAACATTAAATATAGATATAGATAGCCTGACTAAGAATGGTTGTATGTTAACATTAAATATAGATATAGATAGCCTGACTAAGAATGGTTGTATGTTAACATTAAATATAGATATAGATAGCCTGACTAAGAATGGTTGTATATTAACATTAAATATAGATATAGATAGCCTAACTAAGAATGGTTGTATGTTAACATTAGATATAGATATAGATAGCCTGACTAAGAATGGTTGTATATTAACATTAAATATAGATATAGATAGCCTGACTAAGAATGGTTGTATGTTAACATTAAATATAGATATAGATAGCCTGACTAAGAATGGTTGTATGTTAACATTAGATATAGATATAGATAGCCTGACTAAGAATGGTTGTATATTAACATTAAATATAGATATAGATAGCCTGACTAAGAATGGTTGTATGTTAACATTAAATATAGATATAGATAGCCTGACTAAGAATGGTTGTATGTTAACATTAGATATAGATATAGATAGCCTAACTAAGAATGGTTGTATGTTAACATTAAATATAGATATAGATAGCCTGACTAAGAATGGTTGTATGTTAACATTAAATATAGATATAGATAGCCTGACTAAGAATGGTTGTATGTTAACATTAAATATAGATATAGATAGCCTGACTAAGAATGGTTGTATGTTAACATTAAATATAGATAGCCTGGCTAAGAATGGTTGTATGTTAACATTAAATATAGATATAGATAGCCTGACTAAGAATGGTTGTATGTTAACATTAGATATAGATATAGATAGCCTGACTAAGAATGGTTGTATGTTAACATTAAATATAGATATAGATAGCCTGACTAAGAATGGTTGTATGTTAACATTAAATATAGATATAGATAGCCTGACTAAGAATGGTTGTATGTTAACATTAAATATAGATATAGATAGCCTGGCTAAGAATGGTTGTATGTTAACATTAAATATAGATATAGATAGCCTGACTAAGAATGGTTGTATGTTAACATTAAATATAGATATAGATAGCCTGACTAAGAATGGTTGTATGTTAACATTAAATATAGATATAGATAGCCTGGCTAAGAATGGTTGTATGTTAACATTAAATATAGATATAGATAGCCTGACTAAGAATGGTTGTATGTTAACATTAAATATAGATATAGATAGCCTGACTAAGAATGGTTGTATGTTAACATTAAATATAGATATAGATAGCCTGGCTAAGAATGGTTGTATGTTAACATTAAATATAGATATAGATAGCCTGACTAAGAATGGTTGTATGTTAACATTAAATATAGATATAGATAGCCTGACTAAGAATGGTTGTATGTTAACATTAAATATAGATATAGATAGCCTGACTAAGAATGGTTGTATGTTAACATTAAATATAGATATAGATAGCCTGGCTAAGAATGGTTGTATGTTAACATTAAATATGGCTTTCTATCTTTTTGGGGTCAAGCACCACTGAAGATGTGAAGGGTCATGTAAGGTATAGTCATTACTTTGCCACTGTTGTCGTTGTCAACCATAAATTTTACATTTTAATCTTCTGACCTGAAACCTCTTGACCAACTGGAATCAAATTTGGTAGGAATGTACATAAGTAACCAGTGTATGGTCCTTAAAAGGTTGTTTTTTGTTATGTTTGCTGACAAACTAAGAAGACTGTCACCCCAGGACATAGTTTAACATGGAACCTTATAGGAAAGTGTCAATAGGCCATCTTTTCAGAGGCTGGCCGGAGAACTGGTAGAACTGAAACTGTACATAATACATACATTACAAGACAACCTACATAAATAATGATTGTCAAATATGGTAACAGTTGTCAAAATATAGATCAATACAACAATTCTTACCTGCTGCCATGAGAATTTAAATTTTGCTTCAATAATTTTGGAGCCACTCGTAAAATTTAGACACACAATGTGGCCCTAAATACAATAGTAGAATCATTCGTGGCTTAAGCCATGCATATTTT
The DNA here is from genome assembly GCA_963383655.1 of Bathymodiolus septemdierum. Lineage (NCBI taxonomy): Eukaryota > Metazoa > Mollusca > Bivalvia > Mytilida > Modiolidae > Bathymodiolus > Bathymodiolus septemdierum. The sequence continues at coordinate 61,795,891 of OY726522.1, forward strand.
TACACACCAACAAGACACCTAGTTGTCAAGCATATACCAGGTTTGTACAACAATAAATTAATATGTAGATCATTTTCCATTTTCAGAAAAATAAAGAAAAAGATACTTCCACACCATCACCAAAGACACCACCACCTACATCACCAGGATATAACCACCAGCTCTGTACATTAGTCGTCATGTTTTATATAATCATCCAGCTGTTTCTACCTTACTCACACGGTCTGACGAAGGTATGTAACTCAACTTATAATATGAAGTTGAATTTCAACATACAATTTATGTATTTCTACTTAAAGTGTAATGATTTTTATACGCCCGTCTCGAGACGGGCCGTATTATGTGATTAGGTATGGCGGGCGGGCGTCCACACAGGTTTCCGTACAATAACTTTAGTTCTGTATATCAGATCTTTACCAATCTTGGCCACATGATTTCCCTGTAGAAGGGGAAGAACCCTATTTATTTTGGGGTCATTGGGTCAAAGGTCAAGGTCACCATTACTATAAATATAATTTTTGACAACGGGGTCGTTTCCGCACGATAACTTTAGTTCTGTGGATTGGATCTTTAACAAACTTAGCCACATGATTTGCCTGTGGAAGGGGAAGTACCCTATTTATTTTGGGGTCATTAGGTCAAAGGTCAAGGTCACTGTTATTATAAATATAATTTTTGACAACAGGGACATTTCCGCATGATAACTTTAGTTCTGTATATTGGATCTTTACCAAACATGGCCACATGATTCCCCTGTGGTAGGAGTACAATTATTGGAGGTTATTTAATTTTAGGGGTACAATAATTGGACCAATGGACTATACGGTTATTCCTGGGACATGATGGTTCATCGGTGGAACACACAACACGTCAGGATTACATATGTCAAGAAGGAGACGGGAGAAGTAGGATATTTAGCTCCTGATGTAAGTTTTATTTTCATGGTATAATGTAATATTGATTTCTATTGAAATCTACTTACTGAACTCCCATTTTTAGATGTCATAATTGAAAAGTTTGTATAAACGTATGTAAAATTTTATATGTTTTAATTTGCAAGATTTGTAAATTTATATCCAAGTGAGTTTCAAAATTTTAGGCTAAATATAGTGAATTTCACAAGTCAAAATTGAAAATCAGAATTGTTATAAAATTTACAGAATTAAATATAGAACTTTTCAGTATTTTTCAAGAACATTTTGCCTGTTTAACATATCCAATATGGGAGATAACTCAGTAGTAAATATAGCATATGGGAACAGGACAAAAGCCAAAATACAAATACAAAATACAAAAAGTTATTTTTTAAGTCGGGCATATATAAACAATAAACATAATGAGCTTTTTACTGACATAAAACCCCCACACAAAACATACATTTTTTATTATTTATAAATTTTTACAGGCTTTCAGTAATGAAAGACATTCAAGATGGAGTTCTCATGGTGACATGGTAAAACAATATGGTACTTGTCTTGCAGAAAAATTAAAGAAATATGAGTTAGATAACATAGAATTATACTTTGATGTGTGGAAGTCACTTAATCATAGGTTTCAACAAAGGTAAGGCAACTTTTTATAGAGAAACCTGTAAAAAGCAAAGTCCTACATAAGTTGAAATTCAAATTTAGTTCCTATGTTCATATTTGTTGTAAATTCTACCTTTCTATTGTGAACAAAATGATTAACTCACCCAGTGTTTGCTTTAGACAGGTTTTACAGTACTATGAAGAGGAGATTTTGATGTTGCATTTTGATTGTTAGAGATATAGAGAATTAACTGAAATATTGTTGAAAGTAGCGTTAAACACCATAAAACATCAAAATGAAAAAAGATTCCTGTTTAAACTTGAGTAAAATGTATAAGTAAAGAAACATTACTTTGATTGACGTTCTTCAACTCACAACCACAATAATATTAAAAAAGAGGAGCATTACACACAAAAATGACATCACATTAAGATTTCAGAGAATTAATTTGTTCATTTAATATTCAACATGTTAAGTAACAAAATACTTATATGATATGAGAGCAGATGTTCTATTGACCATTTTGCTATAGCAATCGAAACAAAATTTTAAATTCTTTAAATTTTATGTTTTAAGATTTAAAAGTCTATTGATTTTCATTTTCTACTTCAGAATGTTTGATCCACGAGTAAATATTTTAGAGGCTGAGTGGCATCCGTTTAAAGAAATATCGTACTTACAACCACTGCTTGTAGATTTGTCAGGATGGAGACAAAAGTTAGACGAGATCAAAGATCAAATGGATAATCACACTGAAGTAGTGTTTGTTGCTGATTTTCCAGGTAATTTTTTTTTAGTTTTAAGAACTAAGGAAACATTGAATATTTCCCTCGTTTTTCTTTGAAGTTCGGTACTGTGTTGCACAAACGTCAATTAGATTTACATCTCAATTAAACATTTTTAAGTGTAAGTTAATTATATGTACATTTCAAGTAAATTTAAGTGTCAAGTAAGTTTTAATTGACAATTAGATTTAAATCAGGTTTGTGTAACCTAGTCCTGCTAATTTTGTGTTTTCCATATATATTACTGTTATAAGTTTTATATGATATTCACTTTTTATCCCAGACAAAGCATTTAACCAAAGAGGGGGGAGTAATATTAAACATAAGAAGAATTTAAACAGCTTGTAAACTTCTTTTACTATAATTCTATTCCAAACTAAAGTTACAAATTATATGAAGTTTTTAATTTCGTTTAAAACAAGCATTGCCAAAACAAATGTTATTTGGTGTTGAACGAGAGCATTGTTTCCATTGAAGGTCTGTATCTGGAAAATTATGTACAAGAAGATCTGGGTAATACAAGTATTACAGTCCTGGCTGGAGAAATAGTTGTAGAATTAGCTGACAGGAAAGAAAATTATTCTCTAAGTGTTAACCAATCCATGCAGGTATCTATAATATTTATTATATGTATATATGAATACTGTTGTACTCCACAGTATCGATTTGATAGAATATTAAGGAAAACAAAACAATACCAGAAAATTTAGAATTAAACCAAGACATTCCAAGAGCAAAACAGAACTGACGATTCAACTGGCTTACAAAGAGCATAAATAGGTCTTTAAAAAAGATTTTATATCATCACCAATTAGATGGAGTTATTTATAGAATTTGTGTGATGTTTCAATATATTGATGTGTTTTACTAGACCATACCACAGATTTTTCAACAGTGAAACAGAGTATTTGAGGTTTTCATTTGAATTAAGCTTAAAATTTCTTAGGTTCATATTTTAATGAGTTTGTAAAATCCAGAAAGCCAGTGGATCTTGTATGATGTGGCAGTGAATGACATAAAATATAAAATGTTCAACTAAAAACTAGTTTAAAGTCATTTTTAGCTCATCAAATTTATATCTAATTTGTACAAACACCATCCAAGATGGCCACCAATACTGAAAATATAAAAATTCTTGAATTTTCCAAAGCAGCTTTATTTGAAACCAGATTCTAATAAATTTTAACTGAAAGAGAATGGATAGCAGTTCTTTGACAGATATTCCTGGTTTTTCATCAACCTTACATGTATATTGATTTTTGCTGGTTATGGAAATAAGGCCTATTTAAACAAAAACTCATTAAAAGATCTTCTTTAAAACTGCTCAATCAATTTGAACCTAACTTTGATGCTATAGTCCTTGTTGCTCCCCATTCTGAAATGTATGTGATTGGTTTGAACTCCATGCAAGATGGCAGACATTATTATAAATAGAATTTGTTTTAATTTACCAAAGCTGCCTTATTTGAAGTCGGAATCTGGTCAAATTTTAAATGAATGAACTTGGTTAGGAGCTCTTGAACATATATTGGGGTTTGTTCTGGTATATATAATAATTACTGTACTAGGCTGAGTACATTGCTCACATTTTCATTTATAGTATAGGTGAATGTTATTGACAAGAAATCAATTGACAAGTTAAATAATTCTTATGTAATGAGATGTTGAAAGAATTCTGGAAGGGGTGTGTATTATACACAACCAATTGTGGTAGTACAGAATCATGCTCGACAGCTTCTCGTAAAACCTTTTTCACCATTCTGTTTTCAGCTGCCACCAAGCGAGTTCCACAATGTGCACACAGTATCAGATGTTCCCTCGTGTTACATGTATGTTTTTATAAATACAACCGATATAGAGTTTCAGAAGAATTTCACTGAGTATGAACAGTTTGTTAATAATACAAAAAACTGTGCAGGTATGTAATTGTTGATCAGCCTGTAAGTAATATCCGTTTTAATTTTTTTCTGAAATAGTAGTGGGTTTTTCAACATTTGACGAAATCTGTTAAAAACATGTTCTTTAAAGTGAAACTTACAAAGACATCGGTGAATCCCTAAAAATAATTTATGAATGGTATTTTTTCTCAGTTTGTTTGTTTGTTTTATGGTGTTTAATGCCACGTTCAACAATATTTCAGTTATATCGTGGCAGTCAGTTTTTATTGGTGGAGGAAACCATTGACTTGTCGCAAGTCACTGACAAACTTTATCACATGATGTTGTACACTTCGCTCTGATCGGGATTCAAACTCACAACATCAGTGGTGATAGGCATTGATTGCATAGGTAATTGTAAATCCAACTATCATACGATCACAGCCATGAAGGCCCTATTTTATTTTATTTTTTTCTCAGAGACATGGTACAAATTATATTTTTCTTGATGAGAACGCCATTTTAGGTCCCTTATATTGTCACCTCTGTTACGTCAAATGGAAAATTTTTGTAAGTTGTATAAATAGAAATTCCTCTCAATGAATCAGTAAAAAAGTCCAATAGCATTTAAAATTAAAATTCATCAAAAACAAGCTTATGTTGTCTTCATTTCAAATTGTAGAATAAAATGTTTACATCCCAGCAGATACAAGTATATGTACAGAACCATATCATAAGTCTGAGCACCTAACGATTCCGTGGGCGACTACATTGTGAAAGAAAAATGTTTCTCTGTGTAAATTTTCTATCAAAAGAAAGATAAATCATTTTTCTTTTCAACGATGTAAAAAAATTAAAATATCAAGAACTATAACTAATAAAATGAATGGGAAAAAATGTACATACCCTACGTTTTTTGTTGATGTTGACATGTTTTATAAGTCTGCACACCACTTCCTGTACCAGGTATGTAGGGCTTGGAATGCAAACTTGGAGCGAAATGTGAGTGACGAATACAATATTCGATAGGTGGGAGCTTGCTGTAGCAGACAATGTTTACATTGGAAATGGAAGCGGATGCAATATTGGTGTGCAAACTTATCAGTATTATTGTATAAAGAAAGTTATGACTACAAATTTATATGTCTAACAACTAAGAAAAACCACCTTAATACCTGTATTTATTTACTTTTTTTTCAAGACAAATGTACAGATGTAAATGCCAGTCTGATAGAAAAGTATGCAAAGGACCCTTACAAACATCTGTATGATGAGAAGATTGCCAAAAAAGAAGAGAGACATCAGAAAAGTCAGATACGAATGTGGGATAGATTTGTTAGGTTCTTCAACATTAAATATGATATCTTTAAACGAAGGTAATTTATGTTCCGTAGTAAAGATTACCATGCATCACCTTAAATAATGAATGAATTAATACTATTACTACTAAGGGACAACAAAGCATATGCCTTACACATTTATATATTCATAGATTTAGTCATCTTCAATGTCATGTTAGTTTAGTACAAAGCGACCCTCATCATCATCTCATTGAAAATTAACTTGTTCTCGCCATGATATAGCTGAAAAATTGCAGATTTGGCATTAAACAACAATCACTCACTCACTCATGGTCTTGTTAATTTGATCAAGTTGATTAAATTGGCATAAGGAACCATACCATCACTGGAACATACCAAAGGTGTCATTAAATGTCCATACAAACAAACCTATCAGAAATTATCTTGAAAAGAAGAGTTTATACAGTGCTGGTTAACAATTTCACCAATATCAACAAAACAAACAATCACCTCTCATCTAGAGAAAGTTTAAATAGTGATGGTTAACAATTTCACCAATATCAACAAAACAAACAGCCACCTCTCATTTCAATACATTGAACACACTAAAGACAACATATGGCATTGGAAATTGCAAAGATACCAAAGGGATAATCAGAAGCCATAATTCGAAGGACAAAAAATACAATGGCCAAGATAAAAAAAAGGACAAAAAGACAAAACAATACACAGAAAACTAAAGATTGAGCAACTCGAAACCCTTTTGCTCTGGAAGGGTAAGCAGTTCCTGCACCACACAAAAAATTAAGTGTAGATGAAATTACATTTGTATCTACATCTTATAAATGACCATGGTGGTGATCTGGTTATCTGGTATGTGTGACTACTGAACCCCAGACAAACCATGGACTATAACATTTGTATTTACTGATTCTCAACTAAGAACACAGAGGACTGGTTAGTGAGTCATAATGATGTGACAGAGTAATTCCCCATGTCTTCGTCTGTTGTTACAGTGAGTACTACAGTCATCCCCCTTCTGCAATAAAAAGGTGGCCTCATAAGAGGGGTGACCTCTTTCGAGAGAGATAGTTTAGTACTACATGTATTTCACTATCTCAGGGGATCTGAAATTTGATCTTTTAAGAGGAATGACCTTATAAGAGGGGGATTACTGTATTAAAATCCAGTGCAGCATGAGTGTGTTTGTCTAGTACAGAGTAGGCATTCCCATCTTCACAACAACAGTAGCTCGCCATGATATATAAATAAATGTACACACTTGGAGTAATTATACAACAATCACACACCCATTGATAACCAAAGGGCCGTCCTTGTTGTGATCATATGGTAGTTGGATTTACAACTACCAATACAATCAGTGACTATTACCACTAACATTGTGCATTCGAATTCCACTCAGCCGAGATGTACTGAATACAACATCATCTGATAATGTTTGTTAGTGACTTGCGACAGGTCGGTGGTTTTCTCCGGGTACTTTATAGTTTTCTCCACCAATAAAACTGACCGCCACGATATAACTGAAATATTGTTGAAAGTGGCATTAAACACCATAACCTCAACCCATTGATAACCTACATATATTTCTTTTTTACAGCTTCACACTGATCGGGGGAGCTACAAAATCTATAATTTTACAACAGAACTTTGACGAATTTCTCAATGATGTTTATGAAGCAGAGAAGGCAGAATATGATGCACAAAGAGCACAAGATGTTGTACGACCAGAATATAGTACAGAAATTTAAATTATTTCAAAATCGTTCTGTAATGTTATAGTTTATTCCAAATTTGTACGTGTAATTTAAATACTCAAATTATGTTAATGTATCTTCATCATAAGCTTTTGAGGCAGTTAACTCTCTTTAAAAGAGTATACAGTCAATTTTTCCATAAAAACTGAGACACAGTCGAAATTTTAGCAACTGTTTATTAAGGATGTTTGTTTCAATATAAATAATATTAGATGTTTGTTTCAATATAAATAATATTAGATGTTTGTTTTATCTTTTTTTTTTTTTACATTTTTTCTTTGTACTTAATAGATGTTAGTGTATTGTTAAAAACATTAAATAAAAACATACAAGAAATATTTAATTTGTCTGGTAATGTTTGAAATGATGTTTTTCTAGAATTTCAAAGATTTTACCTACATTTGTTGTAAGATTGAAAATGGAATCTTTTATAAAAAGATAAATGTACACAAAATGAATAATTTGATGAAAATATTTGGCCTCATGTTACACGTTTTATATATGTGTCTGAGTGTTTTCTCAATAAACTGTTCAAACTGATAGAATTTTGTTTTTATAATTACATAGGATTCTACAAAAAATAGTTTAACCAATTCATAAAATTTAACAATTTTATTTATAGATTTTAATAGCAAATTTGTTTATTTTTTATGTTATTTTTTTCTAATATATTTATTATTAAAAATGTTTAAATTGGTAGATTAAATTTAGTCATTTATTAATTATTTTCTTCTTATTGATTTGATACTAATAAATACCCCAAATAATGTTCAAGCTATTTCTAGATAATTTTTGCATAGGTCATGTGAGCTATTGTACAAGTCTATGCTTTTATATATGTCTGTCATTGTCTGTTAACATTTCACAAACTATTCATATCATATTACCTTGTACAAACTACATGTAAATGTATCTACATTGAGAGAATAGTTGTATTAAGGAACCCATTTTTTTTCTCTCCCATATTCACAATGAAATATAAATTAACTTGATAGTATTTGTGACAATATGTGTAGGAATCTTAATCAAACAAAACGTTTCAGTCTTGTAAGCAAATTGACAAGGCTATTATTGGGTCTTATGTAATTATTTGATACAGTAAAATATTTATTTTGAAAGGTTTTTTGTAAACTACATGTGCTTTTTCTGTTTTACAGAACCATTTTTCTTTCATATCAAAATGGTAAAATAGATATACATATACATTATATGGCTTACTACATACAGATATCATTATATATTAGCTTTAAGATGTTACGCTGAACAAATGAGTGTTATCAAATGAGTCTGGAATCTGTACTGAATGAATGAGTACTATAGAATGATTAGATTCATATTCCATCAGTCAGCTGATATATGACAATATCAAATGCATGAAAGTCAGACAATATTTTTATTGCATTTCAAAAATCATTCCAATGTTCTAAGACATGAATTTTGTTGGGTGAGGAGCTTGATTACTAAGCACATCGATGTTTATTATGTATTTTAAAATGAAATTAAAAATGTGTTACCAATTGAATTTGATTTAAAAAAGATATTGGAAACTTTCCATGATGGTATTTTTACAAATTAATCATATATTTTCTGAATCGGTGATATATCCAAACTAATATTTGAAATAATGTAAATACCAGTACACTCATTTACTTTAAAGTTTTCTTTCAAAAGTATCCTGGTATTTATTACTGGTTTTCAAAAGTTAAAAGCACAAATATTAATATCTCAATAAAGCTACAAGACTTGAAGTTTATCCTTTGTGTTCGATTTATCTAATTAAAAAAACAGTATTTTCTTTTCATTTTCGGTGGCATGGAAAAAAACATATGCTTCTTTTTGAACCATGTGTACTATGTCACCAGTTTTCGACCGTCAAAGTTTATAAAACATCTACTCAAGTTTCTGAATAGGTATGACTTCATAATGAAGACCCAAATATGGTCTGCAGCAGTGTGTTTTCTAAAATATTTTTAGATAATAAAAAAAAAATAGAACTATGCAAAAAATACATTTTTCAACCTGAAATGATTGATGTGGTTATTTCTTGCAATATAAGATGGCGCTTTAAGCTCAGATAGCGTGAGATCATTTTTACGTTATTGTAGCATTATAACATAATCAATCAAAATAATAGGATATTTTATCATGTTAAACGAACCGTCCAAAATGGGTGACATTATGATATTACATATTTCATTTATATTATAGGGTTATTGCATGAATATTGGTGAATATTGTCCCTAACAGTATATCATATTGCACGAGTAATAAATATTTTATGCCTAAAGCATTTTTTATATAAATATTGTGTATTTTATTATATTTAAGTGGATTTTTTAACTACTTCAAATATTCATATATGACGATACTTAGCGTGCAAATACAAGAATATATTGTACAATTATTTTTCCATTGAAATTAATAGGGGAATATTTATTACTATATAATAATATCATTTACAGTTTTTTTTATTGTTATATTAACATTATTTATCATTATTTCCATTGAATTTATTTTTTATTTCTTTAATTGATTTAATCTTTTTTTGTTATCTGTTGATCCAATGACATGTAATAACATTCTGTATAACATTCTGCATCATGTAATATCAGGTAACATCCACATTCCAAAATGTGTGTGACCTTTGACCTACATGTATTCCAAATTGCAAGATATGAAAATGTTTTAAAAAGACATCTACTTTTAATGAGATGGAGTTTAATTAAGAAATCGTTTAATTAAGAAATCCATTTATTTTTGTAATATATATTTAATAAATATTGTAGACGAAACTTCAGAGATGTATATATATATTTATTTAATAATATTTCGTGCTTGCCATAAAATACTTTAGATCATGTAAATGTGTATTTTTTACCAAAAAATTATATTTTTTTATCTCGGCTTTTCATTTTCGCCAAAATAGATAATAGTAGCCTCTTCCATTTGCTACAGTAGCTGGTGTAGATGGGACACGTTCTGATATAGCGTCATTAATCGCTCCTTCCGTCCACAGGGCCTACGATAACATAAGTTTGCTTTGTCCATTTATTTTATAACTTCGCAGACTTTTTACACAGCCTTAGGATTGATGAAAGTACACTATCTTTCAATTTTGATTTTTAATTTTGCAATTTCAGAGTTATTGGACTTTGTTTGTAAAAAGAAAATAATTGGCATTACTTTACTTGCCTGGCAATAGCTCAAGTTTGATCAAGGTACAATTCCTTGTGATAAACCAATTTTCACTTTTCCCGTGGAAAGTTATTTGAATTTCTTCGTAAAAACTTAAATTAGCATTGTTTCACATGTCTGATGATAAGTTAGCATTGTTTCACATGTCTGATGATAAGTTAGCATTGTTTCACATGTCTGATGATAAGTTGGATTTGACCAAATTTTATAAAAAACTTTTTTTTACAAAACTTTAAGAGCCATAGTTTCTTTGAATCTTAAAGATTTCACCTTATGCCTTCCTAGAGTACCAGTAATCGGAAGTTGTAGATGAAAAAAAACATATTTTTGCACATTTCACACAATAACTTAAAGGGGAAGGAAACCCAATCATAATGTAGGGTTATAAAAACATAATTACTTATTAAAAGGGTAATGAATTACATTTTCTGGTAGATAGAATCGTAAAAAGCTATTAATTGGGTATGTTAAAATCAAATATTATAAATTTCCCACCGTCAAGGCAGCTGCCATATTGACTAAGGTAGTGACGTCACACTGTCTGTTCCAGGTATTTCAAGGATTAGTTATTAACACAATACATTATATCAACCAATTAAGAAAATATATATTTACCGAGATTTAATAAATAGGGAATCAGACAATATGGGATTAATTCCTTATAAATTTTATCCAGAATATTGGTAGGGGAAATTAACAGTCCTCAACAATCAATCGTGGACACAACAGTGCAACCATCCCCCTTTTCTATATACAACTCCAGTCATTTTTCAGAATGTTAACAACCCATCTAAAATAATGTTCTAAAATAAAAATAACCCTAGGAACACTTACCGGTACATAACTTGTTTAAGACCTTTTTGAATGGATCTAGGAACACATTGTTTGATTTTTAAAAAATCGACTCAGAAACCACATCGGTAGTGTTAAGGTTAGCATGTATACCTGAAGTGTGGTAGATCTTGTGTTTGAACCCTGTTCTGGTTAAACAAATTACTATCAAATTGGTATTTGTCGCTTCTCCACTAAGAATGAGCAAATACTGATTGGCTCAGAATCAGCATAATGTGTCGGAATGGAGTGACATGTCTACAGGTGGACTGTTGTTTCAGTGATCTAGCACTATATAGAACAAATTAAAAACCATTGGTCTAGTACAAAGCAGACATTATCTTATCAAATGTTAACTTGTTATTTCTTGCCATAGCTGAAGAATTGCTCACTTGGTGTTACTAAATCATTACTCACTAACTATTGACTCAGAATTATTTACAAACAGTTGTTTGTGTTGATGAGAACTCATGTTGACTTCTATCACATTCATTTGCCTATTATGTAATAAAGAATTACAGTATTTTGTATCAGTCAATATGTGTTTTTATTGACCTAAGGAACCAATATTGACCTGGGCCTACAGCCTCTTTAAGCATTGCTTTCATTGGTCTATAAGTATCTGATATTGACCTGTTGAAAAGACAATAATTGTATAATAGGTTTATTTTCATAATTCCTGTTTTATAATCAGGATATTTTGCAATTCTAGATTAAAAAAAAATTTATATGCGGTTTTCAAACTCGATTTTTGCAATTTTTTAATAAATTAATGTGCAATACTACGTTTGTTAATTTTTTAACGAGAACATCTCTCTTATATTCGGTCATCATATATAAAATGTATATGTCCTTATAATTTTGTATCTTACTATTTTTTATGACATTTCCTTATGTTTTTATACAACCACAACAATTTTGAGCTTGTATTAAATCATTGGTCTGTTTTTTTTCTTGTCATCGTCTGTCTGTAGACTCGATGGTTTCTGTGCAATAACTTTTGTTCTATTTGACAGATCTTTCTGAATTTTTAACAGAATGATCCTTAGCTTGACGTATAATAATTGTTTGAGCTGATTTAGGGGATTATATTATAGTCCTACCCGTTTCCAAACAAGAGGCCCCAAGATGTAAAAAATGTGTTTTCTGGGGGAGGGTTGTATATGGATTGTTTATTGTTGATCTGTATTCGCTGAGGTTTTTTTTGTTTTTTTTAATGAATTTATTAATAAAATCCCTTTCAGAAAAATGCAAAACGTTATCATATAGCTACATGTATTACCATTTTTGACATTAAAGGAGCCAAAAAAGGAATGAATTTCAGAATTTGAATTTTTATTTAATTCTTGTCCAGTTTTGGTGTGGATTTTTGCAAATTTTCAATTTTATGGGTTATTGATGGACCATTATTTTATTTCATGAAGAGGTCTTAAACATGCCCATATTCTGAAATTTTACATAAATATAGAATATATAGAACATTTTTAATCCAAATTTGATGGGTGACATTTTCTTTGAATGGATTGTGTTTAGGGCTTCCCTTAGGTTGTCAACAGATTTCTTCTATCTCTGAAGGTTTCTAAAATATCCCTAACCAAAAGAGTCAGAAAGTGACAATTTCCAAAATATGAATGTTTATGACGTCTGAGCAGTAAGTGTTCAAAATTTTACATACAGTGCAATGAAGAATTTTTTTTAAATAATATTCTCAAGACCCAGGAATGGAAATGTTATTGTATTTGAAATGAAGTATTATGATTGTGGAATTGAAATCAATGTTGTACAAATACAGACCCCTAGAGTCTATAATAAACAATAAAATACAAAAAAATGTACATTGTTTTTACCAGATGAGCCATACACTGATGATACAGGGTCATGTGATCCTCTTATTTTATCTCCACTTAATGACATATAAGCTTATATGAACTTCTTATTTTATCTCCACTTAATGACATACAGGCTTATATGAGCCTCTTATTTTATCTCCACTTAATGACATATAGGCTTATATGAGCTTCTTATTTTATCTCCACTTAATGACATACAGGCTTATATGAGCTTCTTATTTTATCTCCACTTAATGACATACAGGCTTATATGAACTTCTTATTTTATCTCCACTTAATAACATACAGGTTTATATGAGCTTCTTATTTTATCTCCACTTTATGACATACAGGCTCATTTTTGAACCTCCAATTTTATCTCCACTGTATGACATACAGAGTCATGTGATCCTCTTTATTTTATCTCCACTTTATGACATACAGGCTCATGGGAGCCTCTAGTTTTATATCTACTTTATGACATACAGGCCCATATGAGCCTCTAGTTTTATATCCACTTTATGACATACACTCATGTGAGCCTCTAATTGTATATCCACTTTATGACATACAGACTCATGTGAGCCTCTAGTTTTATCTCCACTTTATGACATACACTCATGTGAGCCTCTAGTTTTATATCCACTTAATGACATACAGACTCATGTGAGCCTCTAGTTTTATATCCACTTTATGACATACAGACTCATATGAGCCTCTAGTTTTATATCCACTTTATGACATACAGACTCATGTGAGCCTCTAGTTTTATCTCCACTTTATGACATACACTCATGTGAGCCTCTAGTTTTATCTCCATTTTATGACATACAGTCATGTGAATCTCTAGTTTTTTCTCTACTTTATGACATACAGGCTCATGTGAGCCTCTAGTTTTATATCCACTTAATGACATACAGACTCATGTGAGCCTCTAGTTGTATCTCCACTTTATGACATACACTCATGTGAACCTCTAGTTTTATATCCACTTTATGACATACACTCATGTGAGCCTCTAGTTTTATCTCCATTTTATGACATACAGACTCATGTAAGCCTCTAGTTTTATATCCACTTCATGACATATAGTCATGTGAATCTCTAGTTTTTTCTCTACTTTATGACATACAGGCTCATGTGAGCCACAGGCACTTGTGTAGAGTCAAAAATATGCTCGCTATGTACCTAAAATACCACAAGGCCGGACTCACTTCTACTACCCCTGTCACTTCAATCGCTATTTCCCCTGTAAAAATGTCGATAGGATGCAAATCGTTTACTAATTTGTGTAGTAAAATGATTTTTCTTCAAGGAAAACCCGTTTTTTATATCTTTCTACAATCTACACCCCCATACTGACAGATAATCCTCAGATTTTGCTGGCAATGGACACCTAAGTGGCAGCAAAGCGAAAGTAGGTCACATGCGACATATTTCCGCCTTTCAGTCATTCTCGGGTTTTATCATTGCCTTACGAAACATACCTGAGAAGTTCAGAAAGAATAGTTTGGGAAATGTAATTATATATCAGTATTGTTACTATATAATTATAATGTTTTTTAAATACAATTATTTCCTATGCCTTATTTTTAGTATTATTTGCATACCAAGAAGCACTGAAGTTTTCATTCATTTTGTCAGTCATATTTTGGCGCCTTGTAATGTTTCTAGTGTTTAGTAATTATATATGATAAAACCCGAGAACGACCGAAAGGCGGAAATATGTCGCACGTGACCTACTTTCGCTTTGCTGCCACTTAGGTGTCCATTATCAACAAAATCTGAGGATTATCGGTCAGTATGGGGGTGTAGATGGTAGGAAGATATAAAAAAACGGGTTTTCCTTGAAGAAAAATCATTTCACTACGCAAATTAGTAAGCGATTTGCGTCCTATCGACATTTTGACAGGGGAAATAGCGATTGAAGTGACAGGGGTAGTAGGAGTGAGTCCGGCCTTGTGGTATTTTAGGTACATAGCGAGCATATTTTTGACCCTACACAAGCGCCTGTCTGTGAGCCTCTAGTTTTATATCCACTTTATAACTTAAGCAGTGTCCCCATGAGATTTTGTATGTCATTCTTGAAATAAAAATGGCAGTGATGTTTAAGATTTGTTATAGGTAACTTTTGATAAAAGTTTTTTGATACTACTTCAATAACATTCTTAATTTGCCTCATTTTACATATGGAGTGACCACCATGATAAAGCTGAAATATTAGTGAAAGTGGCATTAAACACCATAAACCTAAACCATATGGAGTGAAAAAAATTATTTCCCATATTATTTTAAAGATTGTATATATAACATTTCTTTATTTGCCTCATTTTACATATGGAGCTAACAAAATTATTTCGTACCTTTATTTTAATGAATGTAGGTTCAGTGTGTCAATTATGAAATATTGTTGAAAGTGGTGTTAAACACCAATAATCCTAACCCTCAATTATGCACAGTATGTTGACATTGATGTGTTTAATTATTTAAAGAGGATTTCCTACAGTCAATGTTTATAAGTTTTCTTCATTTAGTCTTAATTCTTTATTTATTTAAATAGGATTTGCCGTTATGTGTGCCAATTTATATCTTTTAATCTGCCATAAAAACAATTTTTGGATAATACCTTATTGCCTCGGTCTCACAGATGATGATGTGTTAAATATATCAATCACTTTGTGTCTGTCGAAACTTTGGAGGAAATGTGCATGTGAGGTCCTCTACAAATGTTCAAATAATTTGTTAACCAGTAGAAATAATGTATTTGAGAGTTTAGGGTTTGGGTTTATGGTGTTTAATGCCACTTTCAACAATATTTCAGTTATATCATGGCGGTCAGTTTTATTAGTGGAGGAAACCGGAGTACCCGGAAGAAAACCACCGACCTGCCATAAGTCACTGACAAACTTTATCACATAATGTTGTATCGAGTACACCTCGCCTTAGTGAGATTAGAACTCAAAACGTTAGTGGTAGTAGGCACTGATTGCATAGGTAGTTGAAAATCCAACTACCATGCGATCCGACCACGACAGTCCCAATATATAATGATATATAATGTATTTGAGTTTGTCCACAGAAATTCCTCATTTTGTCTTGATCTGGCAGAAAAACATGGCGACCATGGGAATTTTGTTTTGTTTCAGATTGATTGAAGCTTTAAAGGTCTTTTTCTCAGATACTACCGGTCCAAAGGAATTTTTAACTAGTACAAATGATGTATATAGGTCTTCTATACAAAGATTTCTTGTTTTGTCTTGATTTGGCAAAAAATCTGACCACCATGAGTAATTTTGGTTTCTAATTGGATGTAACTTTAAAATCTTCTCTCAGACTACAGGACCATATGATTTGCTATTGACTACAGGACCATATGATTTGTTATGGACTACAGGACCATATGATTTGCTATGGACTACAGGACCATATGATTTGCTATGGACTACAGGACCATATGATTTGCTATGGACTACAGGACCATATGATTTGCTATGGACTACAGGACCATATGATTTGCTATGGACTACAGGACCATATGATTTGCTATGGACTACAGGACCATATGATTTGCTACGGACTACAGGACCATATGATTTGCTATGGACTACAGGACCATATGATTTGCTACGGACTACAGGACCATATGATTTGCTACGGACTACAGGACCAGATGATTTGCTACGGACTACAGGACCATATGATTTGCTACGGACTACAGGACCATATGATTTGCTACGGACAACAGGACCATATGATTTGCTACGGACTACAGGACCATATGATTTGCTACGGACTACAGGACCATATGATTTGCTACGGACAACAGGACCATATGATTTGCTACGGACTACAGGACCATATGATTTGCTACGGACTACAGGACCATATGATTTGCTACGGACTACAGGACCATATGATTTGCTACGGACTACAGGACCATATGATTTGCTACGGACTACAGGACCATATGATTTGCTATGGACTACAGGACCATATCATTTGCAAACGGACTACAGGACCATATCATTTGCTACGGACTACAGGACCATATCATTTGCTACGGACTACAGGACCATATCATTTGCTACGGACTACAGGACCATATGATTTGCTACGGACAACACGACCATATGATTTGCTACGGACTACAGGACCATATGATTTGCTACGGACTACAGGACCATATGATTTGCTACGGACTACAGGACCATATGATTTGCTACGGACTACAGGACCATATGATTTGCTATGGACTACAGGACCATATCATTTGCTACGGACTACAGGACCATATCATTTGCTACGGACTACAGGACCATATCATTTGCTACGAACTACAGGACCATATCATTTGCTACGGACTACAGGACCATATCATTTGCTACGGACTACAGGACCATATCATTTGCTACGGACTACAGGACCATATCATTTGCTACGTAGTACAATTATGTATCACATGTGAAGCCCTCTACAAATATTACACATTTAATCTTGTTTTGGTGTAAATATGGTGATGAGAAATTATCATCTCAGAAACGGCAAAGTTTCTGTACATCTCTCTCTCTCTCCGACACATATGGTTTCAGGTTAATATGTTGTGTTCTCTCTCTCTCTCTCCGACACATGGTTTCAGGTTAATATGTTGTGTTCTCTCTCTCTCCGACACATATGGTTTCAGGTTAATATGTTGTGTTCTCTCTCTCTCTCTCCGACACATGGTTTCAGGTTAATATGTTGTGTTCTCTCTCTCTCCGACACATATGGTTTCAGGTTAATATGTTGTGTTCTCTCTCTCTCTCTCCGACACATGGTTTCAGGTTAATATGTTGTGTTCTCTCTCTCTCTCTCCGACACATATGGTTTCAGGTTAATATGTTGTGTTCTCTCTCTCTCTCCGACACATGGTTTCAGGTTAATATGTTGTGTTCTCCCTCTCTCTCTCTCTCTCTCTCCGACACATATGGTTTCAGGTTAATATGTTGTGTTCTCCCTCTCTCTCTCTCTCTCTCCGACACATGGTTTCAGGTTAATATGTTGTGTTCTCTCTCTCTCTCTCTCTCTCTCTCTCTCCGACACATGGTTTCAGGTTAATATGTTGTGTTCTCCCTCTCTCTCTCTCTCTCTCTCCGACACATGGTTTCAGGTTAATATGTTGTGTTCTCCCTCTCTCTCTCTCTCTCTCTCCGACAATATGGTTTCAGGTTAATATCTTGTGTTCTCTCTCTCTCTCTCTCTCTCTCCGACACATATGGTTTCAGGTTAATATGTTGTGTTTCACTTGGTAGTCATCATTCAACATTGCATGCTTGCTACTTATCACCACGCCATGATATAGCTAAAAAAAGTTGGCGCAAAACACCAATCAATCAATCTATCAAAGATGCTTATCATAAGATACAGATCGAGTTAGATTTTGATTGTATATGTAATGCCATTTACTGTTACTGTGTGTGTTTTCCAAAGCTAATGTAAAATTTAAGTGAAGAAATACAGAAACTCAATTTTGATTTGAAAATATGTTCTGGTACATGTATATAATAAAACAACAGTTGTTTATTATTTTTTATTTATTTGATAAATACATGAGAAGGTGGAGGAGGAGTAGCTTTTTAGATCATCTGACAAAGGAAAGGTCATATGGGTTGGATGGGTCATTGGTATTCATTGTCACATAATTTTTTTTAGCTGTATCATGATTACTAGAGGTATTTGAGGAAGAAAGCTTGGGCAGATATAATGAACTTACTTGTGGTAACCCTCTGGCCTTAGTTGTGTATATAATAAAACAACATTTTGTAAGGTTTTCAGGCTAATAAAAATAACCAGGAAAACCACTTGTAGCCATTGGCTGTCAGCAATCCTCGTTTAATAAATAAAGAATTCAATTAATTTAATTTAATTAAATAAACAAGTTAAATAATTGATCAAACTCGACAAGTTGTTAATGCCACATTTTAGTATATAATTGTGTTAATTAAAGATAAAATAAGCACCAATTCAACCAAAAACCCCATGGAAATTAACTTTTAAAACTATGATGTTTACCAAAATAAATTTGGTGTACAATATCCATGACATATAATACATGTACTGCACGTTATTTTCGCTGTATGCAAAGTTTGGTGCATAAAAAAATGTAATTAAAATTAAAAAATCCAAATTATAAAATATTCCAAAATTGTAAACTTTTTTTTATTCATTTTTGTGATTATTTTCTTGCTATATTGTAAATAAATGATGTCCACCAAAACATTCCACTATTACAGTATTAAGTATAAATTGTTTGTATATATTTAAGTCTTTTTATTTTGTCAATTTCATTATCTTCAAACTTGGAAATTTAAAATATATATTTGTGATAAAATAGATATAGTATAATGAATTTTCAATGTTAACTAATAATGTCTTGAACACAATGTTGTACTATTAATTGTAACATATCTATTAGGTTTATAAGAACAGTTTGAAGATATCAGAGGAGTCATCAGAAGCTGTAAATTGAACAACATGTAAATACAATGACCAAAAGAAAAAGGAAAAAAAGACAAACAACAATCATTAAAATATAACACAGAAAACTAAAGATTACACAACATGAATCCTACAAAATTCAGGTCTTCCGGAAGGGTAAGCAATTCCTGCTCTACTAGTGTCACCCACTGTGTTACTGTTTTAAGCATCATATGATATGGAATTTGTGTTGGACACCAGCTTATGTTAGCTGCATAATTGTAGTTCCCTTTTTTTTATGACCATAATTATAGTTATGGTTCTGCAGCAACAGCCTATGTGAACTATAGATCTACTTATCTCCATAGTCTTATGTTTGTATAATAAATATAACTTGTTTCAGAATTCTTATGATTTAATATTATCACTTATATGTAGTCATTTTAATTTTTAGTTTCTTAATAAGATTTCTAGAATGTTATAAAGATCATGCCACACAATATAGCTCACATTTTGGTAGAGTTGGTGTTAAACACCAACCAACCAATCAATCAATCGACTTAGATATTGAAACAATTTTTTTTTTTTGAGAAAAAAAATACATCATCATTAAAATTAACAGTTGTTTATTATTGTTTGTTTATTCTATTTGATAAAATATCAGATGATCTATATTATGTAGCTATATATAGGCATTGTATTTAGAATAAAACACATGAGGAGGGGGGAGGAGTAGCTTTTTAGATCACCTCACAAAGACTATATGGGTTGGATATTCATTGTCACATTTATAATTTGTTTAGCTGTATCATAATTACTAGAAGTATTTGAGGGGAAAAACTTAGGCAGATGTAATGAACTCACATATTGTTACCTTATTATCATAATAATGACATCACCACGTTATGGCGAAAGGGGGGGTATGGGGTTTAACGCCACATTCAACAATATTTTAGTTGTATCATGGCGGTCAGTTTTATTGGTGGAGGAAACCGGAGAGAACCACCGAACTGTCGCAAGTTGTATAGAGTTCACCTCGCGTAAGAAGAATTCGAACTCGCAGCGTTAGTGGTGAATGGCGCTGATTGTATAGGTAATTGTAAATCCAACTACCATACGATCACGTCCACGACGGCCCCTTTACTTTATGAACCTTATAATAATTACATCACCACGTTATGGAGAAAAGGAAATATACACTATTTAAATATGATATTTGGTGACGAAATAATCAATGAAGAATTTGATCTCTTGATCCTTTTATTTTAGACGTTCTTTAATTGTGTGCAATTAAAGACCATAGATGAAAGTTTAGACCTTCATCTCCTGACTAGAGACTCCAATAAAGAGAAACATTAAAATAAATTAACATTCTTGGAGGAATTCATCAAAAGTACAGGGCGCTTCCCAGAACTAGCAAGCCCTGTACCCCGATCCTGTGCCTAAGCAACTCAATACTCCAGTACAAAGAGAAATTACAGTGAGACAATAAAGCACCAAAGAGAACAAAAATAGTACTCGGGGACCAGTAGCGTCAATTGCGACCTTTAGGATCAGGATCAGTGTCATAATCATTAGAGATTTTCATCACTTCGAGGTTCTCGTGCTCTACGGATGTTGATACCTTTGGTATTTACATGTCTTAAAACTACCAATCCAATTGATTGGTTTGGCCTTTTTTTTATGTTGTGTTTTACACCACTTTTAACAATATTTCAGTTATATCGTGGTGGTCAGTTTTATTGGTGGAGAAAACAAAAAACCTTTCGCAAGTTGTATCGAGTACACCTCGCCATGAACGGGGTTCGAACGTACAGCATTATTGGTGATGGGCACTGGTTACACAGGTACGTGTAGTTGTAAATCTAACTACCATACGATCACGATCACGATGGCCCCGACGCAATCCAATGGAATATCAAAAACAAATTCACACCAGTGTTACAATAAGAGTTTGAAGAATCAGAATCCGTATATCAAAGAACAGACAACACAATGAACAAAAGAAAAATTATGTTTTTTTTATCAAACTACATCATGTTATCTGTAGTACTTAATTGTTTTTAACAAATGAAATAACTCTGGCAGTTTGCCACGTTTTAATTCATCCGGTAGGTTCTCTTGAAACTGGGTCAATTATTTTTCTAATATATAATCATAAAAGAATTTTCAGTATATAATATGTAACCTATTAATCATTATATCTTATTATCAATAGTTATTTCTGTAGTAATAATATGCTTATGGATTACTTGTTAAAATTCTGTAATAAAATAGAATTAAAGGATTAACAAGATTAATGTCACAAAACTATAACTCTTTATAAGTTTTAATAATTTAAGCGATTTATTTATCTACACTAAATGGCTTCTAGAATAACTTGAAAAACTAATATATTTCAAGAGGATATACTTTTTTGGCATTTCAAATGTTGTTTACCCATTTTGATGATACATATTCTCACAGGGACAGGGTTAATGGACATATTTTTTTAAATTATTTTACGTGTTTTTCCTATTTAAAAACAGACAGTAAATAGGAAAAACGCGTAAAATAATTTAAAAAAAATATGTCCATTAACCGAGTCCCTGTGCATATTCTAGGCTAGAGTATGTTCTTCTATCGGAATTTTTTTAAGAAGCGAGTTGTTTATGTGATTTGTCCAGATTAACTAACTTTTCGAAGGAGTTACAGCTGCCAGCTAGTGTAGAAACTATTTCTTATCTTTATAACCCAGGGGAAAAGACCACGAAAGCCAAGATCTCATAGAAATTCAATTCTTTTTGGCTTTTAAAAAGCGATTTCTGCATTCAATCTGTTATATTTGCTGATTTAAATATAAATAGCTTGAACGTGAATCCTTAATATCTCTTCTTTAATATACTAACATTAATTCACAATCAAATATGACATCCTTCATTTACTATACGAACAATGCCGTGATAAAATTCCCAAGATAATTTACTTCGCACATGCGTATTACCGGACATATTTTGGATATTATTCCTGGCTGATTTCATGTATTTAAACAAGACCGTGGTGCATACAAACATCAAAACGTTCTTCTTCTTCTTCTTCCAAATACAGGATAGACTCGAAGGATCGAGTGAAATTATCCCGGCGTGGAGACTATAAATTTTGAATTTATAGATTGATAAAAATATATTTACATAATTACATATTTACAATTTAACAAGTGGAATTGCATGAAGGCTGGAGGGAATTGTATACCCTCCAAACCAGACCTGAAGCTGTCAAGGTCTGTAGCCTGTGCTACTGCTGCCGGGAGGTAGTTCCAACTTCTGATGGTGCGGGGGAAAATAGAATACTTATATATGTTTTTTGAAGTTGCAATTTGTTTATATTTATGTTCCCCTCTAGTACGTGTGTCACTTTTGTTTAAGTATGTGTTTGGGTCTATAGTCACTTGGTTATTAATGATCTTGTATAGCATGGTGACTCTGTTTTTGGCTCTTCGTTGACTCAGAGGCTCCCAATTTAGTGTGTCTAGCATGTTTGTAACGCACCCTGGTTCTTTACTCCTGTAATTATTGTACACAAAACGTGCTGCTCTTTTTTGCACTTGTTCTATGTCCTCAATCAGTTCGTTTTATTTTCCTACGTATTTTCTTTCGGAAATAATGTTAAATACAAAAAATGTATAACCATTTAACATCTTTGACTTCTGACAATTGTCCTCATCCAGCGACAATGTTTCTACAAACACTTGTGACATTGACACCTCGGACCTGTTTTAAAACATATGACTTCCTTTATATCCTCTACCCAAGTATGACCCTCTACGAAAGTGTTGCCCTCAAACCTAAAAGACATATTAAAAGAATTGATTTAACTGTGGTTCATATAAAAATAATGAATTAACGTAGTTACAAATACCTTGCTTTAGGAAGAGACCAATAGTAATTAGTACAAAAAACCCACTCTGATTGTACCAAAAAAGTTCTCTGTAACTGCCATCATCAAAAGGCCGGATTTTTTTCCATTGACATCATATTTGTTATGTTTGGTGGATGTGTTTTTCAACAAACGGTCGACATCCCTATGAGTACCGACTGTGCTCCTCTTCTAGCCGCCCTGTTCCCTTTTTCGCTTGAGGCAGACTTCATACGAGGCATCTCAAGAATAACGAAAAGAAGCTAGCCCGATCTTTTCATTTTACTTTCCGCTATATAGATGATGTCCTTTCACTTAATAATTTTAAATTTGACGATTGTGTTGATCACATCTATCCTCACTAAACTTGAAATAAAGGATACCACTAATACAACAAAGTCTGCTTCATGCCTTGACCTACATATAGAAATTGACAATGAGGGCCTGTGAGCTTGAAACTTTACATCAAAGGAAATTATTTCCAATTTTCCCATTTTGCCCTTTCCATTTATATGTAGAACCATTCCAGCAGCATCTGTATATGGAGTATACATCTCTCAGTTGATGTGATATCCCAGTGCTTGTGGTTCCTATCATGGTTTTCTTTATAGAGTGTTGTGGCTAATAAGAAAGATATTGAAGCAAGGGTTCCTAGCTATAGTGTTTATACATTGAAGTCATCACTTCGAATGTTTTACGGTTCCGTTTGCCATTATCACAATCCGGTCCTGTCCTCATTCATGACTTATCACCGGATTTGTAACAAGAGAAACACGACGGGTGTCACTAGAGGAGCAGGAATTGCTTACTACCATTGCGGAGGATATGAGTTAACCACCGATAATGGGCTTTGTGTTTCGTTTTCTGTGAAGTGTTTTGAAGATCATTGTTTGCCCTTTGGTTCTTTGTTTTAATCATTGTATTTTTTCTCTCTCCTTCTTCGATCTACGGATTCTGGTCATATCTTCGTCATATTCAAACTTTTTGCCAAAATAGAACGTTTAAATCGGCGTTGACGTCAATATAAACAGACCTACTAGTATTAGATCATGCCATTATTATGGATAAACGTAAGAGAAAACCAATTGGCAACCAAAAATGGACAATTCAGAGACACGGGTTGGTTATTTGGATTGTTTGCACCGTAATGCACAAATAAATAAATAAATAAATAAATAAATAAATAAATAAGCTTTATTTAGAGTCGGTATGGTTAAAACAACATACAAGATCAGCTCTGTTGAGCTTTTAACCGACATACACAGACACAGAATAAATAACAAATAACAAGCATGCAACATACAACTAAAATACAAGACTAAGTTAGCACTACATGTAAAATACTAACAGTTACAAGATAAGCAAAAAAGCAGATTAAAAGCTGATGTTATAAGCTAAGAATACTAAGAGCTAATGTAGCAAACTATGAACAACTAAAAGCTGATATTATGAGCAAAGCATACAAATTTTATAAGCACAATAGATAAAAACTGGATATGATCTAGATGGTAGAAATTTAAACAAATTTAAAAGTCAGCACAAACTGAACATTTACATACATTTCCATTCCAAGATTTTAAAATATTCTTAAACTGATTAAAATTGGAAATTTTTCTAAAATCTTCAGGTAGATCATTCCATAAAACAGCTGCTGCATATTTAAAATTATTCTTACCGTAGGTAGATGTTCGCAGGACAAATAGTATTCTTACTTCATTTCATTAGAAATGTACATACATTTATATTATTTCTAAATACAATAGAACATACCTAAATTTGCCCAGAATAATGAACATAAAAGAAATTAATAGATGTGCTGTTTACATCCTGCAGCAAGAGAGATAATGGAATGTCGCCATCTTATCAGTGTCTAAGCTCACCTATCTATCTCACTGATAGATCTGTTTGTTCCCTATCCTCTTGTTTCCTCTAAAAGGTAAACCGCAGCATAAAAACCGGAATAATGGGTTTTAATAGGACGCATCCATTATTTACGATTTTTCTCCTTTTTTTTCTTTTTTTTGTAGTTGGGGGCGGGGGGTTAGGGGGAGCATTTTATTTCTTTTAAACTGTTACATCAAAATGGAATAGGCCTAGTTTAAAAGATTGCCACTGGTGAAAGAGAATTATATGGATAGGGTCTGACATGTTTGCCTTGCAGCAGACCATCAACGGGGTCCGACCTATAATCCGACAGTCCGATAGTCCGACAGTCCGACGGTCCGATAGTCCGACAGTGCGATAGTCCGACGGTCCGATAGTCCGACAGTCCGATAGTCCGACAAATGCTATATTTCTTTGAAAGTTAACACTATAACATGTGTAATATGGGGCCAGAAACCGAACCGTTTACTCACCAAAGAAAGGTCCAGAACATCGGAAACACGATATCATATATGAACAACGCGGACTCCATAAAGACCTGGAGCCAATCGTGATGAACCGGTAGTGTAAGTATCCCGTATATTTTTTAGTAGCGACTATTTCCGGCTTTATTTAAGTAGCGTGTAGCCGAGTCCAGCCAAGAAAAGTCACTATTAAAAAGAAAGATGAAATAAATGAATACACAAAAAAAAGAAATACAAAAAAAAGGAAAAGCCAAAAGGAGACCGTACCAGTGTCCCCCGCCCTTGATCATGGAATATTTATGTTAAAAAGTAATGTCGACACATCAATAGAGCTGGATACAATAATGTGTGCGAATTGATTGATTGATTGATTGATTGATTGCTTAAGGTCCAGCAAGCAATATTTCAGTCATATTCAGGATGAGAAAAGTTTGTAAACAAAAAATCAGAAAGAGGGGACTCTGGGATGGGTCAACATGGGCAACGGCTTAACACGGGAACTTGTTTTTCTGTCTCTTCCGACGACAAGTTGGTTCTATTTTTATTCCCCGGGATTCCGACGGGTGACCCTGCAATAGTCGCTTACTACGACAAACGCATATATAAAAAGTTACGATTGAAGGAAATGTCCCTATGTGACCCCTTATATCACGGAAAGAAACAGCATCGGAATATGACAAAATGAACAACTGTGCCATGATACGCCCTCCCCCCCCCCCCCCCCCCCCCCCCTCTTTTGTGACAATTGAAGGTCGGTTGCTCAGCGTGAGAAAAGTAATTAATATTCTGCACTTTTTTTAAACCAATTAATTGTATATACATGTACCATATGAAAACTGGCGTTTTCCAAACTGACTAAAATCACATCTCTCACTTGCTCCCCCTTTTATCAATACAATGTATGTCACGACGTGACCTATCAGTAAAAGGGAGAACAAGTGAGAGATGTTATCGTACGAGGTGTGGACGGACGGAAGAACAGCGGTATGACATAATAAGCCCGTATTTTGACGGGCGTATAAAAATGAATGGCCCATATCCTGAAATTACGAATATATCATTTTTGGCCAAATTATTTTTCAAAACTTTCATCAGTTTAAAGCATTTGTCGGACTATCGGACTGTCGGACTATCGGACCGTCGGACTGTCGGACTATCGGACTGTCGGACTATCGGACTGTCGGATTATAGCTACGGCCCCACCATCAACGACCACTGGCAATGGCTCATTAGGATCTGCTTCAAGTTTTCTTTGAAATGCAAGATGCGTGACATTCTCAAGACACGACACATTCATTTACTTCTCATTCCCAGCACAACAATCAGACTCCTCTTTAGGAGGGGCTGTAAACCGCAGCTAAAACAAATAGGTCCTACCAGTATTTCAATGTGCCGTTGTTCCACTTTTTGGAAATTTTATTTTGTTATTTTTCTTTCGCTTTGTAGTCATATTTTTCAGAACTGAAATATAGTTGGTTCATTATCACACCCGAAACATATAGGTACATAATAAGTGAATATATAGTGCATAGCTATTTAGTAGTAGCTTACAATGGAAGATGTCTCGATCGGAATTGAATCATACTTTTGACTGCATTTTTTATCAGAGATGCAACTGTTCTACTGTAATATCCGCCCCGAAGTATAGTGACACATGCAATTCCCCTACATGATAAGTCTGCATATATAATACAAAAGCTAAGTACAAAAATGTATCTGAAAGTTCGTACAATAATAGAAGAGCTATGGCTATTTGACATAATTATATCCTTCATTGGTTCTATATTTGAGCTGTCAAATCACATTGACTGTATAAAGTTGTGTTATTCGTCACTGATCATTATATCGTTTTTCTGTTATCTGATTCATACAACGGTAACAGTATATAAAGTGGATGTTTCACAGTGGACACCATTAAAAATGACTAGAACGACGCTTGTTTCTTCTCTTTTTAGACAATTTGGCAGTTGTTTCGGCCTTTTTTGACATTGCAGGATATACGTACATTGTCTGGAAAAATCAAATTAATTTGCAAACACTGCGAAATAGATCATAAAAGCTCGTCAAGGATCGGTGTTCTACCTGTTCGTACAAATAATTTATATAATTTCCGACAATGTACGTATATTATCTATATCTTAGCATAGCTTGAATAGTATTCCTCGTTAACACCATAAAAAATCACTTCGTCATCAGCCGATACTTGATTAGCTAAAACGAGACAGTCGTCATTAGCATACATTTATATGTATATCTGTAGTCACTGTTAGAAAAGTTTGAAGATAACAAAGGGTTGAAGATAACAAGGGGTTGAAGATAACAAATGGTTGAAGATAACAAAGGGTTGAAGATAACAAAGGGTTGAAGATAACAACGGGTTGAAGATAGCAAAGGGTTGAATATAGCAAAGGGCTGAAGATAGCAAAGGGTTGAATATAACAAAGGGTTGAAGATAACAAAGGGTTGAAGTTAACAAAGGGTTGAAGAAAACAAAGGGGTAATTAGGAAACGTAAACCGAAGGACAGACAATAATACAATGACCAAAAGAAAAAGGACAAACAATGATCTTAAAAACACTACATAGAAAATTACAGATCGAGCAACACGAACTCCAACTAAAAACTCAGAATGAACTCTGGCAAATTTTAACCAAACTGTCAGGGATCATCTTTTTGATATATCTCGCTGACATAAAACTCATCCGATCAGTGTCTGCAATAAGATACAAAACATTTATCTGTAGAATGCTTACAAAATCTTAATTCATATTCTTCTTCTTTTAATATTCGGTAATTCAGCTTTTTTCGTTGCTTTACAATTGTTTTTCTTTTGTTTTCTTTTTTGCTATCCCTTTTTAAACATTCTGCTGTTTCGACCGTAGTTGCAATATCACAATCATCTCCTTCAGTACCACTGAACTAATATAAGACCTGACGTTAACCAGCGTTCACGTGTACGTTCTTTTGTACCCTGTACATGTATATTAATGGTATTATTATGATTTTCTAACATAATAAATGACTAGTACAATAAGTTCGTACTTTTAGAATCTTAAATGTGTCACATATTAATCTGCTCATGTGCTTTATGCAGATTAAATTTATGATAAATTTTACTGGCAGGATATTTTTTTTTTTGTTTAATATATGTACCACTAACCTTTTTATTTATATACGTGCACCCAACATATTTAAAATTTAAATAAAAACTAAACTATTGCACTGGTACATTCTATAACCTGAAAACACAGACATCGATTTTTTTAATCTGTTTGCAAATTTTCTAAATTTGAAAATCTCTCAAAGCATGCTTAGTCTTTCCTTTCCTTAATTACACTTATATAATTGTGTTTACATCAAACTAGTCGATCACCTGACTTAATTACACCTATATAATTGTGTTTACATCAAACTAGTCGATCACCTCAGTATATTTAACCATGCAAGATAAAAAGTTCCCCAAAAACAGTATCTAATTTCACGATGTACTTAATGGTGTCCAGAACCCGAATAATCCAGTCATTATATTTCGTATACCTCCGTTAGCTCTACAAAACGAAACTGTAACGGAAATAGACAATATAATTAAAATTATACCTTTAATTGTTCCTCTTTTTGATAGCCCGTTGCTAAAGCAATTAACGAAACCCCGTGAGGGCTCATATTCAGATGACATTTACTAGTTCAATCAAATTACTCTACAACATAATCTTAGTGTGTAATGAAGTTTGATTCGATTACTATGGGAGAAAAAACGTTTGAAGATGCCAAAGAGGTATTCAAAAGACGTAATTTCAGAAGGACAGGCAATACAATTGCCTAGAGAAAAAGTCAAAAATACAAACAATGAGCTACAAAACATTACAAGAGAACTTAAGATTTTGTGCAGCACGAACCCCAAAGGGAGTGCACTCAAGTGCTCCAGACGGGCTAGCAATTCCTGCTCCACTATTAACACTCGTCGTGTTACTTTTAAACGACACGAACATCTTCTGATTTTCAAATTATGTGCCAATTGTGACAAACTTTACCTAAACATCATCGATCATTTACTAGTATCATATGATAGAACAAGAGACAAACGAGATGACTTCTGGCAGGATATTATTAACATTGATCCTGATAGAACAAGAGACAAACGAGATGACTTCTGGCAGGACATAATTAACATTGATCCTGATAGAAGAAGAGACAAACGAGATGACTTCTGGCAGGATATTATTAACATTGATCCTGATAGAACAAGAGACAAACGAGATGACTTCTGATATTATTAACATTGATCCGATAGATTTTAGTGTGTATATGGATAGTTTATCTTCTACTGACTTTATATGCACTGTGATATCCTGTGACACTACATATGAGCTCGACCAAGACGAACTGTTATTTTTCTCTAACATTTGTATGCATTACGTGGCCTCCACATGTAGACAGTTTGATCAGAGTCGTTATTAACTCTAGATCTTTTGTGTCAGTTTCTCTATAAGTTTTTTTCCTTTTTCTTCTCTCTTCTAGTTTCATGACATTAATTGCTCTTTACATTGTACATTTGTTCTAATTTTGGCTATATTCATGTACATCTCTGTAACAGAGGAATAACAGTTAATATATATATATATATTAGTTAATGCATTGATTAAAAACAGTTCAGCAACAGAATTTAATCATTGCATTAGCTAAGTATGTGAGTAAGAATTAAAAATGTAATTAGGGCTAATCATATGATTAGCTTAATCATAAGTTTAACAACTGACACCAGTGTGGCAACATTTCTTCAATTTAAACAATTAATTCACGAACACCAGATTCCCTGAATCTATTGAAATATTCACCAGTTTATGAAGTAAATATGAATTTCGGATTACCTTAATCTAAACGTGTTCACCAGTTATGGAGTTAAGATGAATATCAAATTTACCAAATCTGTTGTAATATTCACCATTTTATGACACATCGGAGGTGTAATGGTTATCGTGCTCGCCTCGAGTGTGATAGATCGTGAGTTGGAGTCCCGTTCTGGTCAAACCAAAGACTTTAAAATTGGTATTTGTTGCTTCTCCGCTAAGCACGCAGCATTAAGGAGAAAGAACAAAGACTGGTTGGCTCGTAATCATGATAATGTGTGCGAGTGGAGCGACATGTCTATCCGTGGCCTGTTGTTTCAGTGAGCTAGCACTATAAAAACCCAACTAAGCGTGTTGGTCTAGTACAAAGCGGACCTGATCATCATTTAACTGAAAATTAACTTGTTCTCGCCATCATAAAGCTGCAATATTGCTGAGTTGGCGTTAAGCAACAATCAATCAATCACTCATCCCAATTTTATGACTAAAGTCAAGATGAAAATTGATTCCGAATGTAATATTCATCGGTTTGTGAAGTCAAGATGAATATCGGATTTCCCTGAATCTGTTGAATTATCTGAAGTGAAGATCAGGATAGGATTTCCTGGAATCTATTGTAATATTCACCAGTTTATGTCGTCAGGTTGAATGTGTCTAGTGAAGTAAGAGATGGTAACTCCATATATTACCTGGCATCACCTCGGTTTTTCTTGTATAATTCTTTGTCGCCGATATTTTCTTTCTACAAATATTGTGTTGTGATTGCATAATATTGTGTTGCTATGAGGCTTGTCCAATTAAAGACAATTATACCCTATATTTGTCTGCATAAAAAGAGTAACAACGAATATCTATGAACCTGCTTTGCTTTGTTTGATTTTTTTAACTCTAATTTATTGTATTATTTTAAATGTGAAAACGTAGCTATCAATGTCTTTATTGATAAGTAACTATCTGTTTTGTCAGTTAATGAAATATTCACGGTGTAGTTAACCAATAATAATTGCTGTGGATATGTATAGCATGTACTAAGTAACAAAACAATGCAATGAGCTATCATTCATTCATTCATTCATTCATTCATTCAAGGGAACAGTATTTCAGCTATATTGCTATATTCAACACGAAAACAAATTCACAAACAATATACCCGGTACATTGTATCCGGTTGAATGGTGTGCTTGGGAATAAATAAACGTGAGAGAAAACCGAATGGACAATTTAGAGGCACGTGCAACACTGGTCACAAGACACATAGCGAAAACAAACAAAGCAAAAAACAAAAACAATACAGAAAACTAAAATGTTCACCACCACAGACCCCACCATCACAGACCCCACCATCACAGACCCCACCACCACATACCCCACCGTCACAGACCCCACCACCACAGACCCCACCAAAAACCTGTTTCGTATAAGACACTCGCCGGCTTGCTAATAATATCAAGTCAGGCAAAAGTATTTTCGGTGATAGAGGAAATAAATTTCCTACATAAAAGGGAAACGATACATTGCGATTTGAGATATGGATATTTCGTAACGTTCAACCAGTTCATGATGACGATCATATAATGTTTGACAGAGAAGACTTCAATCTAGGAACAGCATAGCCGTGTCTGACTAGCCTTTGCCTCAACAGCTGAACTCTGTCCAAAAAATACCTGTATTTGGCAGAAGCCATAGAGTAACGAATGAGTTGTGAATTACAACCCCAATACGATGGTGCTGCTGGGATATTGCTACTGATGATTGTGAAGTTGACTATTGGAAAAATGAAGTCATCACGTTTGTCGTCGAGTTGTTTTCAATATTCCTCCACTGACGATTTCAGTGTTACGGTTAAGGTAAGAAACAGATATTTGAGTTTTGGTAGTAACCTTTACTTCAAACTCATTTTGATAGATGAGTTCTTTAATCGCCATACATAACTAGGTAAAAAGATAAGGGAATTTCGCCCTGTATTTATTTACAATGGAATACTGCTATAAAGCTAGTTTTTTTTAGGAGAATTGCAACGAGTTGTTTGTAACGTGGAAGGAGAGTGGCATTCTCTACACACGTGAAACTAATTTACGTTCCGTCCTTAGAAGCAGTAGGTTATTTGGTTCGTCCTTGCATGTATGTAACCAGCTAACGCCATTCGGGGTTTATCTTGCACTAGAGGTGCTAGGTCCTATTTCTATATTGTCAGGTTCCTTAGCTCGGGAAGGGGGTATTACTTCTGAAAACTGGCAGTATAAATTGTAT
This sequence comes from Bathymodiolus septemdierum, assembly GCA_963383655.1. Taxonomy (NCBI): domain Eukaryota; kingdom Metazoa; phylum Mollusca; class Bivalvia; order Mytilida; family Modiolidae; genus Bathymodiolus; species Bathymodiolus septemdierum. The sequence continues at coordinate 61,828,809 of OY726522.1, forward strand.
TCAACATATTCAAAAACTCGACGGGTGCCACTAATGGAACAGGAAATGTCCACTCTTCCGGAGCACCTGATTTAACCCCGGTTTCCTGGATCGTTGTTTGCCCTTTTCTTTTGGCCATTGTGTTGTCTGTCCTTCTTCGATTTACGGATTCTTATTACCCCTTTGTTATCTTCAAACTCTTTTTCCAAATGATACGTTTAATGTCGTAACTCCACATTTTTAAGAGAATTTATAGCTGTTAAAAGTTTGTAAAATGTAGGTCAACTTCTGACCGCGACTAATTAAGGTAAACCTCCTGTCCAAATTACAAAATAAACAGCGTATGATGGCATACTTTGAGAACTATCGTACCCAAGCCCATAATACGATCGTCATAAATTCAAATTTATAAATATATATATTATAATATTTAATTTTGATTGATTTAAATCCTCTCAAATGAATTAAAACCCTCTTGGTAAAATGCCACAATGTGGTCAGTGTTAATCTCTATATATAAAGCTTCTTTCGAAGAAGGTTTCCATAAACAAAACAGATATAAACCTGTAACAGGTACTAGTTCCCATCATGAGGACAGGTAATTAATTATAATTAATTAATTAATAATTTTGTTTTATATTACAACATTTAGAATCCTTTAATCGTCATTTTCATTACATTATATTTAAGGTATTAATTTTAAGATAAATTTACTAGAAAGGAGTAAATTATATTAAGTTAGTTTACTCTGACCAACGTTCTTGAACAACATTAATGGGTTTGAATTTATGGTGTTTTAACGCCACTTTCAACAACATTTCAGTTATATCGAGGCGGTCAGTTTTATTGGTGGAGCCAACCGGGATACCCGGAGAAAACCACCGACCTGGCATAAGTCACTGACAAACTTTTATCACATAATGTTGTATCGAGCTCACCTTGTCATGAACGACGTTCTAGAACAAAATTGATAGCTACTATATATGACAAAGCTTAAGGTCTGAGAACATTGGTCCTTTGTCAAGAACTGATCGCACGAAGATAGTATATTTATCATATCTCCGGGAGATGTTCCCGTTAGCCATTTTATTGTAATTAATTAAGGAACAAGTCAAAGATTTTGGTTTTAAATGTAACAAATAAAGATTCGGGTTTATTAATAAGTGTCCATAAAAGGGAAATACATCTGAGGGTGAAGGTGATTATTGAAACACAGGAGTCCGCTGTTAACTTGTCGTTAACCAAAATCAGGCTTTCAAATGTGTTAGTCATCGCGTTAAAATTTAACAACTAACTGTGTGTAGATGCTGTTCATAAAAACGTAGATATCTAATTTAGTGTACACGGCGTGTTTCTGGAATAACCCTCATCAGGTACGCTCAAAGTCAAAAGATTGGAATAACCCTCATCAGGTACGCTCAAAGTCGAAAGATTGGAATAACCCTCATCAGGTACGTTCAAAGTCAAAAGATTGGAATAACCCTCATCAGGTACGCTCAAAGTCAAAAGATTGGAAAGTCAAATCATTACAATGTGTTGGGAGCAATACTACCAATGGGACTAAACAAAATGACCAAAATCGATTAAGGCCTAAGCCCGAGGGAGCCTTAGTTTTAATAATGATTACTTTAAATCGAAAATTGTCATCAATGTGATGTTTTTGGTTCCATGAAAACAAACGGAGAGACATTTAAGAGGAGTTGGGGGTCCATATTATTAATGGATTATTCTGAGGAACAACTGAGACAATATTTTAGATCTGGAAATGTATCAACCAGATTCCGTTAGAGATGATCTTATAAAACCTACTAGAAGACAACTTTACGGAACAAATCGCGGAATTTACGCCATTATAATTAACAGTAATGGTTTCTCTATTCAAGTGATATATGTGGATTGGGATAATGTCCATCGTTTCAAGGGTTATTTAATCACGTGACCATTAGCTTGATAGGCATGAAAGACAAATGCATTCGATGTCTTATGGATCATCAGCCATTTTGGATGCAGGATAGAAAGAAAGTTACATTATGGGGATTATTGATTGCTAATCTTTGGTTTATCATAGGATTAAAAATTAATGAGATGATTATCTAATAAAAACGTAATTATCAAAATTAATGCGCACGACGCGCCTCGGGAATAACCTTCATCAGGTACACTCAGAATAACCTTCATCAGGTACGCTCATAATAACCTTCATCAGGTACACTCATAATGACCTTCATCAAGTACACTCAGAATAACCTTCATCAGGTACGCTCATAATAACCTTCATCAGGTACACTCATAATGACCTTCATCAGGTACACTCATAATAACCTTCATCAGGTACGCTCATAATAACCTTCATCAGGTACGCTCATAATAACCTTCATCAGTTACGCTCATAATAACCTTCATCAGGTACACTCATAATAACCTTCATCAGGTACGCTCATAATAACCTTCATCAGTTACGCTCATAATAACCTTCATCAGGTACACTCATAATAACCTTCATCAGGTACGCTCATAATAACCTTCATCAGGTACACTCATAATAACCTTCATCAGGTACACTCATAATAACCTTCATCAGGTACACTCATAATAACCTTCATCAGGTACACTCATAATAACCTTCATCAGGTACACTCATAATAACCTTCATCAGGTACACTCATAATAACCTTCATCAGGTACACTCATAATAACCTTCATCAGGTACACTCATAATAACCTTCATCAGGTACACTCATAATAACCTTCATCAGGTACACTCATAATAACCTTCATCAGGTACACTCAATATGGAAATACTGGAAAGCCAATTAATTTAAAGTTTTGGAAGCAATAATGTAGCCGTTGAATCAAGTTCAGCAACACAAGTTATTCATTACACTAAGAAACGTTTTACAACTTTTTAATGTTATTTAGAAGGTTTGTACATTATGCTGAGAATTGTATGTTGTTTTTATTATATCTAGACCTCTCAACCAATATCATGACTTATAAATCTTCGCCTTGGTCTTTAATATAGGTACAAACGATCATGCCTTAAAACCTCCCTTTTTATACATTTTATACATTTACAGAACATTTCTGTATAAATTGAACAGTAAATTTGTAAATCTATTGCAGGCATTAAAAAATCTACTATATTGATGAGCCATATATAAGACTTGGCGCAGACGAATTCTTGTATAAGAATCGCCTTTAATTAGAACAAAATGTTAATGTACTTAACATACTTGTGTAAAGACTAGTTTTAATTGATTCCTATTGTAACCCCTCTCTAGAAATAAAACAATAATAGGAAAGTTAATATTTTTATGATTTATTTACAGTTTGCTCTGCTGCAGTGTTTCTTCTTCTGTTGTGTGCTGCCATTGACATCGTATCACCATCTGGTAAGTCATTGTAGTCAATATTTATTCAGAGTAGTCTAAAACAAATAAACTTGAGGAATATGAAACTTCATCCACATTTTCAAATTCTCCGTGAATCATTTTTAGGATATTTATATATGGAACCCTTTAGTCCCGTAGTAGTAATGTATACTTTTTGATGGAACCCTTCAGTCCCGTTGTAGCAATGTATACTTTTTGATGGAACCCTTTAGTCCCGTAGTAGCAATGTATACTTTTTGATGGAACCCTTTAGTCCCGTAGTAGCAATGTATATTTTTGATGGAACCCTTTAGTCCCGTAGTAGCAATGTATATTTTTGATGGAACACTTTAGTCCCGTAGTAGCAATGTATACTTTTTGATGGAACCCTTTAGTCCCTTAGTAGCAATGTATACTTTTTGATGGAACCCTTTAGTCCCGTAGTAGTAATGTATACTTTTTGTTCGTATGACTTTTAATCTTGTACGTTCATGAATAAAAGTTGTGCGCACAAGATTCAATGTTGTGCGAATAGGTTGTAAATTTGTGCGCACAAGATTAAAAGTTGTGCGAATATGTTTGTAGTTGTGCGCACAAGATTGAAAGTTGTGCGAATAAGTTGTAAAGTTGAGCGCACAATATTAAAAGTCATGCAAACGAAAATTATACATTTATTCTATGGCACAAATGGATCCTCGTATATCTATAATTGTACAAGCACGCTATTCTACAACTTTTCAATTGAATTGTTTTGTATGACTATGGATGGAGGGTTTATTATATAACATGTATGAACTATAAATATCAATACACTTATAAGTTATGAAGCATTTTATAGTAAAAGCATATTAACCCGGATTTGTAACATCAGACCAAGAGCTAAGTCGACGTATTCACTTTGAAATACGTGCGTCCAGAAAATAAAATAATCACTATAACAGTGTTTACGGAGTGAATAATTAAATATTCGAAGATATGCCCAATTATTTGGGAGGGCGGGGTGTCATTGTTCTTATTTAAAAGGAAAGTGTCAGTTTTACTTTCACTGTGATTTGCTTCAAAGCTGTATATTAAAAAAATGGATACGATTTTGTAATAAATTTTCATATTTGATTGGCCTTGTTGATTTTGAAATAAATTTTCACATTTGACTGACCTTGTTGATTTTGTAATAAATTTTCACATTTGACTGGCCTTGTTGATTTTGTAATACATTTTTACATTTATCTGACCTTGTTGATTTTGTAATAAATTTCCACATTTGACTGGCCTTGTTGATTTTGCAATACATTTCACATTTGACTGACCTTGTTGATTTTGTAATAAATTTTCACATTTAACTGACCTTGTTGATTTTGTAATAAATTTCCACATTTGACTGACCTTGTTGATTTTGTAATAAATTTTCACATTTGACTGGCCTTGTTGATTTTGTAATACATTTTCACATTTGACTGGCCTTGTTGATTTTGTAATACATTTTCACATTTAACTGACCTTGTTGATTTTGTAATAAATTTCCACGTTTGACTGGCCTTGTTGATTTTGTAATACATTTCCACATTTAACTGGCCTTGTTGATTGTACTAAATTTTCATATTTGCCTGACCTTGTTGATTTTGCAGTAAATGTTCATTTTCTCATTATTAACATTATGTTTAATTATTTATTACAGCACCTGATAACAGAGGGACATTGTTCATTGTTGGTTTCGGACAAAACAGTGGTAAAAGTTTGGACACAGAACTTTTCGTTACCACATCTAAAACAACCACTGTAAATGTTGTTGTAACAGCACCTAAATATACAGCTCAATCTATCAATGAAGCATTTACAGTGACAGCCGGAACTGTTAAGCAGTTATTTTTAGATAACGACCTGAGAATGGTAGGCTCTGTCAGGGACAACAAAGGTAGGCGCTGGTAAACATACAATTATAGAGTAACTTTAATAGGCCTAGTTCTGTACATACAACCTTTGAAGTTTCATGTTATTGACGTCTTATGTTATTACTCTTACAGCCACGTTCTTTGATGTTAATATTATCACATAAGACACATTCCTAGTTCATCTCATCAATGGCTACACCAACTCATTAGAGTACATAATTAAACAATGGTTTGAAAATGAACTTGTTCACAACTTTCAACGGATTGATATCCTGAAAATGTTTAGATCTATATAATTATGACTGGCAGTTTTACCCATTCAACATAGCATAACATAACATTACAACAAAAGCTACATGCTACTCATTTACCAACCAACCAATCACAATTAAGCAGACATCTCGCCATATTCATTCCAAATACCTGAACACATTTTTTTATGTGTGGAAACAGAAACTCATTCTTTTTTCTTTTTTTTTCTTTTTTTTAATAAAACCACATATTTTAATAGTTATTTGTATTTATTTACGTATACTGGTTTCCCAACAACATTTCCATATCATGTGATGTTGTCAGTAACAGGACGGTGTGCCACTATTGGAGCAAGAACTTTTCTGACACAGTGATCACAAGTCTACACACAATGGCACACTGACACTAATGATGAATTTTTCGTTTTAGGTATACAAGTATCAGCTGATGACGAAGTGATAGTTTATGGTGTAAACAAAGAGTACTATTCATGCGATGCTTATCTCGCCCTTCCTGTAGACGTATTGGGTATGGAGTATTACACTGTTTCTTGGTACCCTTCATCATACTATTGTCAGATTGTAGTTATTGGAGTAGAGGACGGTACATCGGTACAAGTCAAATTATCAACCCACGTAGGAAGCCAAAAGGTTAGCTTCGAGGGAGGTAGCTATGGTCAAGGTCAGACGATTTCAACCACGCTTCAGAAATACCAAATACTTCAACTTCAGACCAAAGGTGACTTGAGTGGAAGTTCTATCACATCAAACAAAAAGGTTGGAGTTCTTGGTGGAAACCAGAGAACAAACATTGGTTCTGGTGGCAGTTCTGATCACATTGTTGAGCAGTTAACACCTGTCGATACTTGGGGTAAAAACTTCATTACTGTACCTATTCCATTGAGAACGACTGGAGATTATTTCAAATTCATAGCCAGCGAAGACAACACACAAGTCGTAATATCTGGCGGTTATAGTTCAACGTTTACTATCTCACAGAAAGGAACTTTTGTCCAGAAGACCCTTCCATCATCGAAGTACACCAAGGTTGTTGCAGATAAACCAATTAGCGTATTCCAGTTCTGTATGAGTCAACAGAGTTCGAATGAGGAATCTGACCCAATGTTAATGTTGGTACCTCCAATGGAACAATATGGCGCTGACTACACTTTCAGCACACCAAAATGGTCATATGGCTCTTACAGCAATTACTTCATGTTTGTCGTTAAATCAAGCGAAAAGTCAGGACTACGTCACAATGGAAACGCCTTCCCAGGTAGCACCTCATATCATACCATTACTGGTACAGATTACGTGGCAGGATATATTTCCATCCCAGAGGGTTCTCATGTAATCAGACATACTTCACCTATTTCTATTTTTGGTGGCTATCTCTATGGTCAAGCCAGATACGAAACTTATGGTTTTCCAACTGGCATGAGAATGGCTCCTGTTAATACGGTAAGTCTGTTTGTTTATCTTGTTTTGCAATCGTTTTATCCTTAAATAAAATAAAATGGGAGAAAATAACACTCATGATCTACCTTTAGGTAACATGTTATTTGTTTTCCGATATTTTCGGAGGTTTTGATCGCCACGAGGGTAAAGGACAGTAGTAGATACATTTGTATGTATCATACATATGCCTAGCAACAGACCACTAACAACAACTACTAACGAACAGATGCTCGTTAGAAGACTAGAAGATTCTTCTGAAAACATGCATAGTCTGTCTTGTCTTGAATATATAGTATATATATATATATACCAAGTAGCAACAAACGGACAACAACATTTATATTGTTAGGAGGCACAAAATAGAGCTTAAGAAAAAATAAACTAGAAAATACAACAATTTTATTTTATAACACCAAATGCATGTGTGTAACTTGTTACAATTTTATTTTATAACACCAAATGCATGTGCGTAACTTGTTACAATTTTATTTTATAACACCAAATGCATGTGTGTAACTTGTTACAATTTTATTTTATAACACCAAATGCATGTGTGTAACTTGTTACAATTTTATTCTATAACACCAAATGCATGTGTGTAACGTGTTACAATTTTATTCTATAACACCAAATGCATGTGTGTAACTTGTTACAATTTTATTTTATAACACCAAATGCATGTGTGTAACTTGTTACAATTTTATTCTATAACACCAAATGCATGTGTGTAACTTATTACAATTTTATTCTATAACACCAAATGCATGTGTGTAACTTATTACAATTTTATTCTATAACACCAAATGCATGTGTGTAACTTGTTACAATTTTATTCTATAACACCAAATGCATGTGTGTAACTTGTTACAATTTTATTCTATTACACCAAATGCATGTGTGTAACTTGTTACAATTTTATTTTATAGCACCAAATGCATGTGTGTAACTTGTTACAATTTTATTATATAACACCAAATGCATGTGTGTAACTTGTTTTTAAATTTCTAATAATATTTGAATGTTTTTTCCCTTTAAACTGTAGGATATATCACACTTCATAACGTACAACTTAACTGTGCCTAACTTTGTAGATTTGTGTTCCTTCAACTACTGTAGTGGGAGACGGTATAGATAACGATTGTGATGGAAAGATTGATGAAGAACTGTGCACCGTTGAGAACAAAGGCGCTGGTATGTATTCCTTGTTAAACTAATTACATTTAACAGCAATATAATTCTCGAATCAACAGTAATTAATTAAACATTATAAGTGCATTAAAATCTAGCACAGGTACTCGGAGATAGGATCTCTCTTTTCGGTTTAGATGTAGATTTATGGTGTTTAACGCCACTTTCAACAATATTTCAGTAATATCGTGGCAGTAAGTTTTATTGATGGAGGAAACAGGATCATCGGGATCACCCGGAGAAAACCACCGACCTCTCGCAAGTCACTGACAAACTTGATCACATAGTTGTGATAGGCACTGATTGTACCGGTTGTTGAAAATTCGACTACCATACGATCACGACCACGACGGTTCCCTCTCTTTTCGTAACAATTTCTTCACTGCTTGAATTAAATTGTTATTTTCGATTATTTGATGAATTACTTGTTTTGTAGTATCACTTACATCACTTTAAAATCAATTAATAACATTTATTTAATCGACAAGGAGGAAAAGATTAAGGGGAAGACCTTTGTTTTCTTTAAAACACATTAGCATTTGACTATTATATTAAAACGCTTGACCCAGAACTTGGTTAGTGAGAACACCTATACAGAATAGTATGACGTATAATTGCCGGGGATTGGTGGTACATGTAGTTGGATTTTTATCTGTCTACGCAATCAGCGCATATCACTATTATATAGTTGTGAGTTCGATGTCCATCCATGGTTGGTGTGTTCGAGCTAGCGTTATGTGATATATTTGTCGTGACTTGTAACATGTCGGCTATTGTCTCTAAGTATTCGACTTCATACACCAATACTCATACGATAATAGTAATATAATATGTACGGAAAGTTTTTTTCTTCATTTATATCGCCCTTCAGGATAATTTGAATTCACCCCCGGTTTTAATGGGGTTCGTGTTGCTCGATTTTTAGTTTTCTGTGTAGTGTTTTGTAGACCATTGTTTGACCTTTTGTCAATTGTATTAACTGCTCTTCTTTGATAACGGCTTCTAATTACCCCTTTGGTATTTTTAGACTTTTCTTTTTTCAATAATGAAAATAAAAACGTAGATATCAAATGTAGTGTACATGAGGCATTTCTGGAATAACCTTAATCAGGTACACTCAGAATAACCTTAATCAGGTACGCTCAGAATAACCTTCGTCAGGTACGCTCAGAATAACCTTAATCAGGTACACTCAGAATAATCTTAATCAGGTACGCTCAGAATAACCTTAATCAGGTACACTCAGAATAACCTTAATCAGGTACGCTCAGAATAACCTTAATCAGGTACGATCAGAATAACCTTAATCAGGTACACTCAGAATAACCTTAATCGGGTACGTTCAGAATAACCTTAATCAGGTACATTCAGAATAACATTAATCAGATACACTCAGAATAACCTTAATCAGGTACGTTCAGAATAACCTTAATCAGGTACATTCAGAATATCCTTAATCAGGTACACTCAGAATAACCTTAATCAGGTACACTCAGAATAACCTTAATCAGGTACGCTCAGAATAACCTTAATCAGGTACATTCAGAATATCCTTAATCAGGTACACTCAGAATAACCTTAATCAGGTACACTCAGAATAACCTTAATCAGATACACTCAGAATAACCTTAATCAGGTACGCTCAGAATAACCTTAATCAGGTACGCTCAGAATAACCTTAATCAGGTACACTCAGAATAACCTTAATCAGGTACACTCAGAATAACCTTAATCAGGTACATTCAGAATAACCTTAATCAGGTACACTCAGAATAACCTTAATCAGGTACACTCAGAATAACCTTAATCAGGTACACTCAGAATAACCTTAATCAGGTACACTCAGAATAACCTTCGTCAGGTACGCTCAGAATAACCTTAATCAGGTACACTCATAATAACCTTAATCAGGTACGCTCAGAATAACCTTAATCAGGTACGCTCAGAATAACCTTAATCAGGTACGCTCAGAATAACCTTAATCAGGTACACTCAGAATAACCTTAATCAGGTACACTCAGAATAACCTTAATCAGGTACACTCAGAATAACCTTAATCAGGTACGCTCAGAATAACCTTAATCAGGTACACTCAGAATAACCTTAATCAGGTACACTCAGAATAATCTTAATCAGGTACGCTCAGAATAACCTTAATCAGGTACACTCAGAATAACCTTAATCAGGTACGCTCAGAATAACCTTAATCAGGTACGTTCAGAATAACCTTAATCAGGTACGCTCAGAATAACCTTAATCATGTACACTCAGAATAACCTTAATCAGGTACACTCAGAATAACCTTAATCAGGTACACTCAGAATAACCTTAATCAGGTACACTCAGAATAACCTTAATCAGGTACACTCAGAATAACCTTAATCAGGTACACTCAGAATAACCTTCATCAGGTACGTTCAGAATAACCTTAATCAGGTACATTCAGAATAACCTTAATCAGGTACATTCAGAATAACCTTAATCAGGTACACTCAGAATAACCTTAATCAGGTACATTCAGAATAACCTTAATCAGGTACACTCAGAATAACCTTAATCAGGTACACTCAGAATAACCTTAATCAGGTACACTCAGAATAACTCTAATCAGGTACGCTCTAAATCGACAGATTGAAAAGTCAAGTAATTCAATGTTTTAGGAGCAATAAAACTTAAAGGCCTAAAGAGGATAGCCATAACGATTTGAATCATAAATAGGGACAAAGCGAGTAATTATTTGCTATCTATGCAAATATCTTTTTTTCTTCTTAATTTTACATAGGGAATATTATGAGGAACAAGGGAGAATCATTCATTACGGTAGGGACTAAGTTGTGAAACAAGTACATTTGTATTAAGTAATTATCATTTTATACAAATTCGATATTTATTTCAGACGACGATGGCGACGGTGTAGCAGAAGAGGACTGCGCCAAACCTCCACCAAGTAAGATTAATAGTCTACCTATACATGACAATTGTACCTAAAAGTACACATAGAACCCCGTTCTAAATAAATCCCCTCACCAGAGCTTACTGTATAAAAAGAATAATAACAAGATTTGATTATACTTTATGCAAATATCTTAGCTAATCCATTAAATTCATTGGTCTAGAGTCATGTGGTATTTTTCAATAATTTAATAAATTCCACCTTTCTTAGCGACGGGTGGTATTGTACGCATAACAATGACAATACCACCTGCTGACACCGAACATTCCCGATCAACGGAAATTACCACCTGTTCCGACCGAGTATTACCGATTTATTAAAATGCTGAAATATACTTGTATTTATTGATAATATACCGATATTATTTGTTTACGAAAGAAAATCGGCATTCAGTATAATAAAAAAAAAAACATGCTGCCTTTAGTTGAGGGTGTTATGGTAGATTGTCATGTGTTATAGTAGATTATCATAGCACCCTCATGCATCAACTAAAGGCAGTCTGTTTATAACATCATATCTACAGTTAATTTTGATTGATGTAGTATTTTTTGTATGAGCAAATTGAGTTACAAGGAGATTAAAGAAAAACGAACACAGAAAATGTAAATTAGAAGACCTTAGAACAGAATAATGACAATGACAAATAAAAAGCTCACACAAATAGCAATCGTAACTATTCGGCCATTCTCGCTACCCCAACTTTTTTCGAAATGGTTATATTTTTTCTTCTCTCAATATTTTAAAGAAATGTGTGTGCTTATAACTTTGGGTGTTGAGACTGAATCTCAATATTGCAGTTTCACTACATTGTTTTTTCTTGTTAGGGGGTGTTATTTGCATATTTTACTCCATACCCTTATTGTTATTGGTGTGAATTCTTGTTCAACAGATCCAAAATAACAATAAGATTGAAAAATAAGATTATATTGCTCTGTATTGAAATAAACTTGAAGACTCATAAGATTTATTCATTTTTATTTAACACAAGACAATTGTTTACTATTACAGTGTGTGTGTACACACAGTCATACAGTTGTAGCACTATTCTCTCTCCTTCATGTGTACACACAGTCATACAGTTGTAGCACTATTCTCTCTCCTTTCACACAACCATATAATTAAAAAAAACTTGCTGTTTCTGTTACTCTTTTTCATACCTCCTTTCACTCTCACTCTCATATATTTTTACTATTCTTTCTCATTCATACAATTTCCTTATTACATTTCTTTCTCACTTTTTATACAATCATAGACATTCTCTTTTGTAGCATTTACTCTTTCAAACATTTCTTCATGCAACATTCAGCTACTTGCCACCTCTCCTTCTCTATCAAATATACAATAAGCTTCAATTCATTTTAAGTATTCATAAAACAAAACAAACAAAAATGCAAAGCACAAGGAGAACATAAATATAAAGGCCAAATACTGTCTCAACTGAAGCATGAATAACTGCATAACAATCATTTACTTCAATACATGTCCTTTATGAGAGTAAAGTAAATGTCCTTCGTGAGAGAGAGTTCAATTATGGTCTTTAAGAGCTCTTTGGGGCCACTAAGAGTCCTACAATCTTCAAAAGTTGAGATGGACTGATTTCACCATTGCTGTAGTGATTCCACAACTCGAACACCTTTGCCTGTGTGCATCGTGAAGATGCTCTTTGTGTCCTGGAGAATTTCTGCTCTGAAACCAGCTGGAGCTGCATTGGAACACATCTGCAAATGATTAATAAAATCAATAAAATATTATTAATATATTGACATGATGAAAGAAAACTGAATTTAAGAAAACTGGTATACAGCATACATACTTTCATAATTAACGAATAAGTCTCTTGGTTCAGCTTCGTCACTGCTGTCTGTCTCATATGTTGGCGCTGAAGCTAGTGACAAGTCAACATTGCCAATGGTGCTGCAAAGGGATGTTCTGGTACTTTCATCATCAGGCTGGCAGTTCTGGCAAATAAATGCTATGTCTTTTGACTGGCGAAAGTCTGTATTGCTGATACCTAATAAAGAAATTGAACAAATTATGATACACTAATTAAGAAAATAAATGTTTATTGGATAAAGCACAGAAGATATTGGCGTAATCCAAGCAATACGCAAAAGACAAAATAGACATAATATTGGATATCAATAAAAACATATAAACATTCATACATGATTGTTCAATTATCTTATCTTATAGGTGACCTTTAATATCATATACTTATATCTAAGTAGGTCCAGCTGATACGGAGTCAAATTTGTTAATTTCAAAGGCCTCTTTTAAGAAAGAGCATATTTCTCTCATGGCTCTAGCACTTTTAGAGTTAGTTGGATTCAGTAATTTACTGTTCGTCAATCAGATCATTCAATAATTATGCACAAACTGATTATTGAAGCATTTGCTTGATCTATCATCAAAGAACTATAACCAAATTATAGCTTAAAATTAGTCAAGTAAGGTAATGGCTTTTTACACAGAGCAATACTTTTTATTGTCTACATTGAACATATTCCATCTTTTTTATTTTACTAAATCTAAAAAAAAAATGATCCACATTGATAAATTACAGTTGGGACAAATTGTCCAAAAGTGGAACAAATTGGCAAAAAATTGGGACAAATTGGTTGGGACAAATTTGACACGGGACAAATTGACCAGACACCTCATAAAAGTATATACAAACTGATTATTAAATATAAAATTATAACTTTCGTTTAATTCAAAACTAATGCATAATATAAATACAATTTTAGTTGATGGTATGTGGGGAAGTTGGGGCTCCTATGGAACATGTTCTATTTCTTGTACCGCATCTGGTAGTACTGCAACTGGAACATATACTAGAACAAGGTCATGTGATGACCCAGCGCCAAAATATGATGGGAAGCAATGTGTCGGAAGTGGTAGCCAGTCATCGTCTTGTACATCCTCAACATACTGTCCAAGTAAGTATTTGTTTGATTGATTTATTGTGCTTAACGCCACTTTCAGCAATATTTCAGCTATGTCATGGCTACCAGTTTGAGTGGTGGAAGAAGCCGGAGTACCCGGAGAAAACCACCGACCTGTCGCAAGTCATTGACAAACTTTATCATATAATGTTGTACACCTCGCCCTGATCGAGATTCGAACTCACAACATCAGTGTGATAGGTACGATGGCTCCTGTGTAAGTAACGATATTTGCATTTACGATGTAATGTTGAAGGAGAACAATATCAACATATATTAAATAAAAGGGAAAGGTTTATTTTAATTTGGTTAACTGTTTTTCATTCAAAAGAGTGTTGTGTGATAAGTTTCCCGTGTTTTCTTCCGAATTTTTTATATTCAGTGATTCAAAAATAAACGAAAGTGGCCATACATATGTCACTAAAAGTCATTCTTACCGACGGGTTGTAAATAACATAGAATACCTAAAATTTCGACAACGGAAAATAATGGATAATAAATATATCCCAACCCTTCAAAGTTCATAAATGCTACACATACATGTACACAAACAGGATTAATTTAAATAAAGTTTACAAACACGCAGACCTTTCATATTCCTTTCTGTACATGTTATTAATACCTTACAGTTAATGGTGGATTTAGCAACTGGGGTAGCTGGGGATCTTGTTCAGTGACGTGTGCATCCGGAACACAAAGCAGGTCAAGGTCATGCAATAACCCATCTCCACAACATGGTGGAACCCAATGTAGCGGAAGTACAACATCTACTAAGACTTGCACACAGAGCGCATGCCCAAGTAAGTAAATAAAAGTTCACCATTCTAGCAACGTAGCTTGTATTTGTAGCATTTTCAAATTGGAAATGATAGTGAATGAAACTCAGATATTTTATTTTCTAGCATCATTTGGTATTCAGATGTATTGTTTTACACGACATTAAATCGTAAGAATTATGTACAATCAAGATGATAAAACAATATCAGTCACACAAGATTAACACGGAGACATAGAGGTATCCCAGAAATACACAAACCTTCAGAACTTTGCTATTATTATTTTTTTCTGTTTTTGCAAAGTTTAGTTTGTAAAACGTACATAGTTTTATCTTTGTTTGCCAATCACAGCCATATTTATTGTAAACATGGAAGTACTGTTTTTTTTAAATTCAAATTTAAACATAATTTATTTTTATAAGTACTGTGCGAAGTCAATATTTCATTTGACATATGCACACTGCATTATCTTCTCTCCTCCATGTTGGGTTAGGTGTAGTCAACAACATTGATTATTTCTAAATCTCAATGAATCATATACTATTAGTAGGAACGTCAAATAACGCGCAGTATCGTTAAGAACGTTAAAAAAATTGAAAAAACTATGTATTCTTATTCAAATAAAATCTGGATTTATTGAAATGATTTTACTTAGCTTTTTATATTGGTAGATTCTATGAGATCTGTATTTTTAATTTATATGCTGAATGACCGTAATGATCATGAATAAATCCAGTGTTTTATATTGAAAGATTTAGCATTTTCTCGAAAATCGGTTTTTGCGGTTAAAATTACGTATACAATAGTATTAGTAAATAAGGTATTATAGCAGCACATTCAACACACTATCAGATTCTGCCAGCTTAAATTAATTTTAATTGTCATTTCTTGAATCAATAGTTTCTGGGGTTTGGCAAATTGTGTGGTTCGATATAAAACAAACTACATAACTGACCTTCAAAATTGTATATACCTCAATTGTTGTTCCACACGAGAATAAACCTTAAAAAAGCAACCGGTATGCCAAAAACATTAATTACATCTTAGTGTTTACTTATTACATATTTCAAGCACGTTTCTCCTAAAATATGTTTTCAGTTTTCTATGTTGTGTTGTGATTTTTCTTTTTGTTTTGTTTGCTTCGTACTGTGTCTTCTGTGCCCAATGTTGACAGTGTCTCTGGCTCGTACAGTCTTCATTGCCCATTCTGTTTTCTCTATTTGTCATGATATGTGTATAATTCTATCACAAACAAACTTCACAGAATTTAAATCGATGAAAGGTATAGTCCGAATTTTCAAGTTGGGATCATGTTCAAAATATTGTGGAACTGGCTCCCAATATAACTCAAGAACATGCACCTATTTGGTTATAAATGTAATATTTTTTTGAATCATGTAAATACATTCATATTGAATGATGTTACTTTCAATATACTGTACTATAACATCAAATAAAGATTTAACAGAAATTCCAACATCATCAATATATAAAAAAAAACAATTAATCGACTCTCACACTCACATCATTGTATCATTGACCTACGACTTCTGATTACACATAGATTTTTATAATATAAAAGTAATAACTGTCATTTTTAATTCAACAGTGTGTCAAATTATGACGTTCAATGTAATCTCAATAACAACAGTGTGTCAAATTATGACGTTCAATGTAATCTCAATAGCAACAGTGTGTCAAATTATGACGTTCAATGTAATCTCAATAGCAACAGTGTGTCAAATTATGACGTTCAATGTAATCTCAATAGCAACAGTGTGTCAAATTATGACGTTCAATGTAATCTCAATAGCAACAGTGTGTCAATGTATGACGTTCAATGTAATCTCAATAGCAACAGTGTGTCAAATTATGACGTTCAATGTAATCTCAATAGCAACAGTGTGTCATATTAGGACGTTCAATAAAATCTTAATAGCAACAGTGTGTCAAATTATGACGTTCAGTGTAATCTCAATAGCAACAGTGTGTAAAATTATGTCGTTCAAAGTAGCCTCAATGACATAATTTCTGGTTTCAAAGAAATGCATATAGCATAGACTAAATATGTTTTATATATGGTGGATCATCATGTTGGACAGATTGTGACGTCTGCTTGGACAAGCAGGACAATGATGTAATCTCTACAAACAGATTCTGAAACATAGCATTTATAATATAAATATAATAACTGTCACTTTTATGCAAGACTTTGTCATATTATGTCGTGCAATGTAGCCCCAATTCCATCACTTCTGGTTTAATTAATTGTTATTTTACAGTTAAGAAGCTATCATGACAAAAGCAAAGAAAAAAATTACTGTTTACTGTTTACATATTGCTAGCACGTTTTCCCTCTATGAAATATATATGTGATGATATGTGTGCAAATCTAATACCAACAAACTTCACACAATTTTAGTCAATGGTGGTTATTCGTCATGGTCAAGTTGGGGATCTTGTTCAAAATCATGTGGAACTGGCTCCCAATCTAAATCCAGATCATGCAACAATCCTGCTCCTCAACATGGCGGTGCTTCCTGTTCCGGTTCAAGCTCCGCAACACAGAACTGCAATACCCACAACTGTCCGAGTAAGCTTTCATATTTTTCATTAACTTAAATCCAAACAATATAATGTCTCGTAACATTACGAAAGTAGTTTTATGACGGTAATAGCTTTGTCTAAATTCATATTTTTCTTTTATTTATCAAAATGATTTTCAATTCAAGTTTTAGAATTTCTTTTTAAAGGAGAATATAACATTATTACATTCAATAATTCAAAATACTTTTAAATAGCGACAATGGTGTCCAAGATAAATTGGTCCCTGAAAACTTTATGACTTGTACCAACCCGAATAAACATTTAAACATTACAGTTCACGGTGGATTGACTTCCTGGACAAGTTGGGGAACATGTACATTAACATGTGGAAGTGGAACTCAGGGAAGAACAAGAAGCTGCACTAACCCCACTCCACAATATGGTGGAAACGACTGTACTGGTTCCAGATCCCAAAGCCAGGCCTGCAATACTCATCATTGCCCCAGTACGGTTCAAGTTTGTTTTGGATTGAAATACACATATTTCATACTTTTAAACATTTTAATACTTCATGCTTATCTTTAATATATATTAACATTTAGATATTTCACACTTCATTCATTTACCCAACTGTACAATATATAATTATACTATAAATTGAATGTATTACACTTCGTGCATGTACCTTACTATAAAATGTTATTATCAATACCACCATTTAAATATTTTACACATATTGAATAAAAAAATGCATAAGGAATTTCCCATTAGAACTGTGTAATGAATGTAGCTAATATTAGTCATAAACGAGTTTTACTGTGTAAATCGTTGTGCTAATACCACAATGTAGAACAATAGAGCTGTTCAATGTCATGCAATTCTCTCTCAAAATATGGCAGATCATCATGTGCGAAAGTGATATTTATTCAGATGGAAATATAATGTGAATAATAAAAAAACAAGGTTGCTTCAAGCGGTTAGAAAGTGGTAGAATGTAAATATCAAATACGATACAGTTTTCTTTATTTAATCATGTTACTTTCAATTCACTGTATTATAGCACCAAATAAAGATTTGACAGACATTCAGGCATCAATAATAATATAAAAAATCAAATAAATTGACTCTCACACTTACCTCATTGTCTCGTCGACGTACGGCTTCTGATTACACGTTTGGCATCTTCACACTTTTCTGGTATATCTAGGTTTTTATTAACACTTCATACTCTATATTTAGCAATGCTATAATATATATATATATATTTCTCATTTCGTACTCAGTAGAATCTCACTTAAGCTTATATATCAAAGATAAGAAAAAAATGTCTAATGCTTTTTACCAAGATTATTATAAGACTATCTTATGCAAATTATGTGTGTGTCCAATCATACGTAGATATAGGTCATCCGTATAACGGATCAAACAAATTTACAATTAAGAGCCATGCGCAAATTGTACGGATATGGCAAATGTCAGTTATAAAAGAGTTTTTTTTATCCATATCATGATAATGTTTGAAATTTATAGACTGTTTGTCGTGCTAATCCAAAAATGTGTGAAAATAAAGAGGGTCGAGGTCATGGAATAATTCTACCTCACAATATGGAGGATCTTCATGTTCGCCAGATTGCGACGTCTGCTTCGACATGAAAGAAAATTCTGTAATCTGCACAAACAAATTCTGAAACATCGAATTTATAATACACATCTAATAACGTTCATTTTTATGTAATAATGTGTCAAATTATGTCGTTCAATGTAGCCCCAATTCCATCACGTTTGGTCTCTAAGAAATCCATGTAGCTTAGTTTAGTTATGCAACAGTGTATATTTATATATACACACATATATTGTTATTAAACAGTAAAGAAGCTATTCTGACAAACAATTTACTGTTCACTGTTTACATATTGCTAGCACGTTTCCCCCTATGAAATATAGTTCTGATGATATGTGTGCAAATCTAATACCAACAAACTTCACACAATTTTAGTCGATGGTGGTTATTCGTCATGGTCAAGTTGGGGATCTTGTTCAAAATCATGTGGAACTGGCTCCCAATCTAAATCCAGATCATGCACCAATCCTGCTCCTCAACATGGCGGTGCTTCCTGTTCCGGTTCAAGCTCCGCAACACAGAACTGCAATACCCACAACTGTCCGAGTAAGCTTTCATATTTTTCATTAACTTAAATCAAAATTATAAAATATTTCGTAACACTACAAAAGTAGTTTCATGGCGGTAATATTTTTTGTCTAAATTCATTTTTTATTTTTATTTATCAAAATGATTTTCAATTCAAGTTTTAGAATTTCTTTTTAAAGGAGAATATAACATTATTACATTCAATAATTCAAAATACTTTTAAATAGCGACAATGGTGTCCAAGATAAATTGGTCCCTGAAAACTTTATATCCTGTACCAATCCGAATAAACCTTCTAACCTTGCAGTTCACGGTGGATTGACTTCTTGGACAAGTTGGGGAACATGTACATTAACATGTGGAAGTGGAACTCATGGCAGAACAAGAACCTGCACTAACCCCACTCCACAATATGGTGGAAACGACTGTACCGGTTCCAGATCCCAAAGCCAGGCCTGCAATACTCATCATTGCCCCAGTACGGTTTATGTTTGTTTTGGATTGAATTGCATGCTCATATCCTACCTTTAATTGATTGGATTCTAAAATGATTTAGGAAAAGTAATATTTGCACATAGCTTACAATTAATATTAATGCATGATGTAATAGAATAACAGGTATAAGATATTGAATTACTGTTCACAAAATGTTTGTTATTTAAAACACACAAATGTACTCACACTTAATACAGTTATAATAATATATAACAAGACTAAAACCTACATACTGCACACTTCATACTTGTATATAATATATACCAATATTAACATATTTCACACTTCATTCATTTACCCAACTGTACAATATATAATAATACTATAAATTAAATATTTCGTACTTCGTTCATGTACCTTACTGTACAATGTTATTATCAATACCACCATTTAAATATTTTACACACATTGAATAAGAAACTGTATAAGGAATTTCTAATTGGATCTTTATAACAGATTTAGCAAGTATTAGTTAAAAACGATTCTTACTATGCTTATCATTGTCGTGTGAGTGTGAATCCCGCTCATGGCGAGGAGTACTCGATACAACATTGTGTGATAAAGTTTGTCATTATCCGTTGTTTTCCCTTTTGAAGATATTTATCAACAGGGAGTGAACTGATTTACAACTATTTTCCCATAGCTCAGCAAGCAAAACATGTGAAAGGGTACCAGAAAATGTATATTTTGGTCAGTGACCGTATATACCAAAACATATTTATCCAGTGAATGTAATTTGACTGCTCAAATAAAACAAGTGCACGATTAATTATTAAACATTGAGACAGGGATCGTCTCTATGGCCATAGCAATACGAGAAAGTATAGCAATGTGTATTCATCAGACTTTCTTCATTCTCTTTCTACATCATATGTAAAGGAAACACATAAAAAGCTCCAATATATTCTTATGATATCCCAGTATACTGTTACTTCATTTTGTGTCTGTTCTAAGTGCATTACCGCCTTTTGTCCTTGTGTTAGTCAATTTGACGTGTTATCAGTCTTTAACTAAAACAATTTTACGTCTGTATATGTTCCAATGTTACAAGTTATTTTACATCGTCTGTCTCTATTTGAAGTAGTTTGTATGTCGGCTGTCCTGTATTAGAGGTTATTTTACATCGTCTGTCTCTATTTGAAGTAGTTTGTATGTCGGCTGTCCTGTATTAGAGGTTATTTTACATCGTCTGTCTCTATTTGAAGTAGTTTTTATGTCGGTTGTCCTGTATTAGAGGTTATTTTACATCGTCTGTCTCTACTTGAAGTAGTTTGTATGTCGGCTGTCCTGTATTAGAGGTTATTTTACATCGTCTGTCTCTATTTGAAGTAGTTTGTATGTCGGCTGTCCTGTATTAGAGGTTATTTTACATCGTCTGTCTCTATTTGAAGTAGTTTTTATGTCGGTTGTCCTGTATTAGAGGTTATTTTACATCGTCTGTCTCTACTTGAAGTAGTTTGTATGTCGGCTGTCCTGTATTAGAGGTTATTTTACATCGTCTGTCTCTACTTGAAGTAGTTTTTATGTCGGCTGTCCTGTATTAGAGGTTATTTTACATCGTCTGTCTCTATTTGAAGTAGTTTGTATGTCGGCTGTCCTGTATTAGAGGTTATTTTACATCGTCTGTCTCTATTTGAAGTAGTTTGTATGTCGGCTGTCCTGTATTAGAGGTTATTTGACATAGTCTGTCTCTACTTGAAGTAGTTTTTATGTCGGCTGTCCTGTATTAGAGGTTATTTTACATCGTCTGTCTCTATTTGAAGTAGTTTGTATGTCGGCTGTCCTGTATTAGAGGTTATTTTACATCGTCTGTCTCTATTTGAAGTAGTTTGTATGTCGGCTGTCCTGTATTAGAGGTTATTTTACATCGTCTGTCTCTATTTGAAGTAGTTTTTATGTCGGCTGTCCTGTATTAGAGGTTATTTTACATCGTCTGTCTCTATTTGAAGTAGTTTGTATGTCGGCTGTCCTGTATTAGAGGTTATTTGACATAGTCTGTCTCTACTTGAAGTAATTTTTATGTCGGCTGTCCTGTATTAGAGGTTATTTTACATCGTCTGTCTCTATTTGAAGTAGTTTGTATGTCGGCTGTCCTGTATTAGAGGTTATTTTACATCGTCTGTCTCTATTTGAAGTAGTTTTTATGTCGGCTGTCCTGTATTAGAGGTTATTTTACATCGTCTGTCTCTACTTGAAGTAGTTTGTATGTCGGGTGTCCTGTATTAGAGGTTATTTTACATCGCCTGTCTCTATTTGAAGTAGTTTGTATGTCGGCTGTCCTGTATTAGAAGTTATTTTACATCGTCTGTCTCTACTTGAAGTAGTTTTTATGTCGGCTGTCCTGTATTAGAGGTTATTTTACATAGTCTGTCTCTACTTGAAGTAGTTTGTATGTCGGCTGTCCTGTATTAGAGGTTATTTTACATCGTCTGTCTCTATTTGAAGTAGTTTGTATGTCGGCTGTCCTGTATTAGAGGTTATTTGACATAGTCTGTCTCTACTTGAAGTAGTTTTTATGTCGGCTGTCCTGTATTAGAGGTTATTTTACATCGTCTGTCTCTATTTGAAGTAGTTTGTATGTCGGCTGTCCTGTATTAGAGGTTATTTTACATCGTCTGTCTCTATTTGAAGTAGTTTTTATGTCGGCTGTCCTGTATTAGAGGTTATTTTACATCGTCTGTCTCTACTTGAAGTAGTTTGTATGTCGGGTGTCCTGTATTAGAGGTTATTTTACATCGTCTGTCTCTACTTGAAGTAGTTTTTATGTCGGTTGTCCTGTATTAGAGGTTATTTTACATCGTCTGGCTCTACTTGAAGTAATTTTTATGTCGGCTTTATGTAATAATAAATGTCTACGTTGACAGTCATAGCAGTGTTGCATAACATTTTCATATCATTTATTGAAAAAAGACAATTCACATTGCGAGTTAAGTACACTTAGAACAAATTAAAAAAAAATAAACTAAGATTTCCATTGGACAATATAGGAAATACTACTCAGGTAATTAAATCACCTTTAACACTGGTCGATTGATTAATTTGCAGTTTGAATATTGAACACGAGCTAGATTTTCTTAATCGATTATGTGATGTTTTTCTAACGATAGTCTGTCAATTTCAGTTGATGGTGGATACACCTCATGGTCATCATGGAACACATGTACTGTTACCTGTGGTGGAGGAACACAGCAAAAATTCAGATCTTGTACAAATCCATCCCCACAACATGGCGGTGCTCAATGTTCCGGTGCTGCGTCATCCACACAGAACTGCAATACTCATCACTGTCCAAGTATGTAACTTTTGTTTTTATAAAATATTCCAACTTCGTCATCTGATACAATGAATATACAATATTCAAAAAGAAACAAACAACAATAATAAGTATCAGAAGAGGTTTTGATCAAGAAAGATAAGATGTAAATACCAATCGTAACTATTCTGTTTGATGTTTTCAAATCTGTAGTGCAAGTGTTAATACTGGTCATCACTTATGGTTGATTTTGTCACTGCGGAACAATATTTCTAAATGTCATTCGCTTTACAACTTCTTTGATTGAATGAATTAATTGTGTTTAACGCCATATGAGCAAGTTGTCGGTTACATCTTGATGAGATCAAGGTAAATGGTAGTATCTACTGGTATGGAACCCGACATATACATAATCAAGGTCAATATGTAAGACATAATAGTGTCCTATGTTAAAGTGTTCCCCCGGACAATATTTTATAGAGATTGCGATATGAAATAGAGTCTGGTGCTATGAAATTGTGTCCTAGTATAGGGTTAGTAGGGTTAGGGTAAGGGTAAGGGTTAGGGTTAGAGTTAGGGTAAGACATAATAGTGTCCTATGTTAAAGTGTCCCCCCCCCGCCGGACAATATTTTATAGAGATTGCGATATGAAATAGTGTCTGCTAGACACTATAACATATGTAAAAGTGTCCGGCTGACACTTTGAACTAGAGGACACAATAAAATGCTACAAATACACTAACCATTACTCCACAGGGTCTAATACATCCAGATCGTATTGTTATTGTACGTACAACATAATACTATTTGATTATTGTTTATGTGTGTTATTCTCATTTTCTATCTTATATCATTTTCTATCTTATAATGGTTATTTCATTTTTAGTGTCTCTAGCAATAGATCAATTACATTCGGGTGTTATTCACTCAGAAATTGTGAAATCATAAATAAAAAAACTACTTACTGTTTCAGTTGACGGAGGATACACGACATGGAGTAGTTGGGACACGTGTACAGTTACATGTGGTGGAGGTACACAAGGGCGTACCAGATCATGTACAAACCCCGCACCTCAGTATGGTGGAGCTGCATGTTCGGGATCTCCTACTGGTATCCAAAACTGTAACACTCACCACTGCCCTAGTAAGTGGTTACCAGTTGTTTGGTATCTTTGTATCATATGTCACTGTGCTATTTGTTGTTTTCTAAAAGCTATAACAGTGTTTATGACTATTTTTTTAATTTATTTTTATCTTATTAAAGCAGCATCATGTTATTCCAATTATTTATAAAGAATTCACTTCAAGCTTCGCTTCAAATCATTTTGAAAGTATACCAAATTCAAAAAAATCGTTAAGTATTAAAAGGATATCATTGGTCAAGATCATTTGATACCGTTATATTAGCATTTCATATTGTTTGAAAGTGATTTTGGTGATTTGATATATTTGTTAAAGCAGCAGTTTATATTTACTATAATAGTTGATGGTGCTTGGACCACATGGACTAGTTGGGGTACTTGTACTGTTACCTGTGGTGGTGGCAGTCAGGACAGGACAAGGAGTTGTACTAATCCCTCACCACAGTATGGTGGTGCTAACTGTCCCAGTGTTGGATGGCAACAACAAGCATGTAACACTCAATCATGTATCAGTAAGTCAAATCAATCTACCTTAGATATATACGGTTTTATTTAGCTTCTGCTAATGATAAACCGAAAAGTAAACGATGTTATTCAACAATCTCGCAAAACGAATAACATTTAAACATTTCTCTTTGTCTTCACAACACTCACAACACACAGAGAAGACAATGACGTAAGATCATAGATATATAGGTTCTAACCTTGATTGATTGGTGTTTAACGCCAACTTTAGCAATATTTCAGTTATGTCGTAGCGTGTGGTTCTAACTTTGCGTATGCTAACAAATGAGGTGTGATTTAACCGGGTCATATGATCCCTACCTTTTTCTGAGGACAATGAGATATTTGACTGAGGTAAACAGATTACAACAGTAGATAGGTATCATCTGTCTCGATCACAACACATGTAACTCACAATCGTTAAATACAGTTTTACATGTTACGGGAACATGTAACTCACAATCGTTAAATACAGTTTTACATGTTACGGGAACACAATGATTTGACAAAAGTCCATTTAAAATAGATCGTAAAAATTGATTTCTCTTTTTTCTATTCATAAGTACAAGTAATATGTGTTTTCTGATGCTATTACTGGTTTAGAACAAGAATTGGTTACACATCAATTCCGTAAACGTTAACGTTTGTCCCGAGGTTTCATCGATAGTAGGTTATACTTATAATAAATCAGAAACTCTGGCTCATGCATACATAGTAGAAATGAACAGGGATTTTAACGATGTTGTTTTCTACTTTTAGTCGATGGTGCTTGGGGTGCCTGGGGAAGTTGGGGAAGTTGTTCAGTTACCTGTGGTGGAGGCAAATATTCACGATCAAGGACATGTTCTGATCCATATCCTCAAAATGGTGGTCTGCCTTGTGCCGGTGATTCAAGTAGTTTTGACAACTGTAACACAGCTGCTTGCCCAACTCCGTCTGCAGGACAATATGTGCAGGTAACATCGGTCGTTTGATTACACAAACTGACTTAGAGGGTATCCATATTATTCCTCACAAATTATTTCTAAATCGTGAAATATTTTTGCTTCTTTGATGACTGTTTTCTTTGACATCCATACCGCAAAATTTACAATAAACATCTAATTTTTATTCGATTACTTTTTCCAACTTGTGTGGTCTTTTCTGAAACCATGGTTTGATAATGCATTCTTTGTGGTTTACCTAGCTACTCTAGACGTCTGTTAGTAATATAGAAAATAATATCTCTTTAGACGTTTAAATAGTAATGTAACATCTTAATATTGATATATTAGATGTGTCAAACCGAGGCCTTTATTAATATCATTGTTTTATATATATATATCTATAGGGTTGTTAATATTAAAACGTTATATGTGTCCAAATGGTGTGATTTACCTGTTATTTATTTTAATTTTAGTTGTGTCCAACTGGTTGGTTTACTTGTCAAAGTGGAACAATTTCTTGCATTGATCAATCGTTTGTATGTGATTGTGCTAATGACTGTGATGACGGTAGTGAAGAATCTATATCATATGCCGGGTGTAGTGCTAGTTTGTTGGCAGCCTGTCCCAGCTCAGCCCATTGTAAGTAATATGTGATATATATTGTATGATCAGTTGGTTGATTGATAGGGTTAGGGCTATGGTGTACGCCTCTTTCAACAATATTTCAGTCATATCGTAGCGGTCAGTTTTATTGGTGGAGGAAACCTGAGTACCCGAAGAAACCCACCGACATGCTTCGTTTCGGTTCATATAATATTTTGGGGGTGACAGACCGGTCCATAAACTGCCATATGGCCCTCAGTGCCATGAACTATTTGTATAATATACACACACGCGACACCTGATACTACTTTCTTTTGATACGAATAAGGGATAATATTACCTTGTCAAAGAATCTACAGTATTTCTCTGAAGGTGTATCATTTGTTACCATTTATGAAGATTTATTTTTAATAAGTAGGTTAATTAAATTTATAGCATTCACAAAAACACTTGAGGGAATTTAAAAAAAAACCATTCCGTAACAAGTAGACAATTTTTTATTTTTCCTAAACAGTCACTAATATATATTTTTTCCTCTTTTTTACAGTGGCAGTTTCCTTCCCTGTTATGACCTTCGTGATCACACTCGTATCGGTCGTATTAGCTGTGTTTGGTGGTAGATGGTAAATCTCTTTTTTTAATTTACCAATGACATAATGCAGGTTTTGCATTTAACCGAGTTATCACTGAGTAAGACCAATCGCTACGCGGAAAAGGAAAATAAATGATAGGAAAAGATGACAGTTACTTACAACATGAAATCAAATGCCACATCATCGACAACACATTTAAATCATGTACAATATAATTTCTTAAACTGTTATTGTTATTTTTTATCATTATAATGTTTTGGATTTATTTAAATTTTGATTTCATATTATTTGTTTAATGACACATTTGTTATCTATTGTTGTTAAATTGTACAGTCATTGTTTTGTAACTACCCATGTCGTGCTTTAGATTGCATTGTGCATGTTTTCAGTGGTTACTCTTGTGTTATCCGTGACGAATAATCAGAAATAAACAAGGTTTCACACTGATTTGTTTTTGTGTCAATTGAGCCGACTTATGAGACTCTTTTCCTCTTGTGTCTTCGTCCTCGTCGTCGTCGCCACACAATCGCTAATATACAACAACACTTCATAGAATGTAATCAAACTTCCCGTAAGCTATTGACGTGCTCCTCCTATTTGAGATCATTTTGTTTTCGTCAAAGCTTTTTTTCCTCAGTTTTCTATATATTCGTCCTAGTTAATGGTTATTATACGTCATTAACACCAATGGTCTTCGTTTATATAAATGTGGGACAACATACCTGGCAAACGTAACCTCATTCAATACCTAGGAAGGCAAGTCATTCGTCGTGTCATTATGAGCATTAAGTATTTCATCGTGTCACTTGGGCAACAAGTCATTTATTGTGTCATATTAAATGGACATTAAGTTATTCATGTTGTCATTTTTGGCAACAAGTCATTCGTCGTGTCATTTGGGCAACAAGTCATTTGTCGTGTCACTTGGACAACAAGTCATTTGTCGTATCACTTGGGCAACAAGTCATTTGTCGTGTCACTTGGGCAGCAAGTCATTTGTCGTGTCATTTGGACAACAAGTCATTTGTCGTATCACTTGGGCAACAAGTCATTTGTCGTGTCATTTGGGCAACAAGTCATTTGTCGTGTCATTTGGGCAACAAGTCATTTGTCGTGTCACTTGGGCAACAAGTCATTTGTCGTATCACTTGAACCGCAATTAATTCATTCGTGGTGTTATTTGGGCAACAAATCGTTCTTCCGGACTCCTAGGCAACAATTCATTCAGCCTGTTAGATGGGCAATAGGTCTTTCCGCGTGTCACTTGGGCAAAACATAATTTATCGTTTCACTTGGGAAACAAGTCATTCATCGTATCACTTGGGCAACAAGTTATCTTATACTCTTCCTTGGGCAACACATCGTTCATCATGGCATTTGGGAAGCACTGCTTCAAGTAAATATATATATAAACTATTGTGTATTGTGATAGTGAAGACATATTGTTTTTATTTATGGACATGGTTTCGTGAATCACTGCAATGAAATATAATAACTCTTAAAAGTGATTAAAACAAATACCAAAGAGACGACAATAGATGACAATGGTCAGTACAACGAAGTACAAGACAATGTCCGATCACTTAACTGTTCATCGGTGCTACTTCCTTTGTTGTCAAAATTTTCGCCAATTCTATTATACTACGGAAGACATCTATGTGTGTAATTCTGACATGTAAACAAATAATCTGTCATCTTTATTTCCGTATACAGTTGGATAATTGTTTGGATTCGTTTTGTTCAATTATAAGTTTTCGTGTGTTGTTTTGTAGATCATTGTTCTTTCATTGCATTGTCTGTTCTTTTTCTATTTACGGATTTCTGATTAACTTTTAGTATCTTCAAACTTTTTTGAACCTGGTGAAGCAAATCTATTAAGGTGTATCAATGTCACACCATTAGATTTTTATTAAAGTATATGTTACTAGTGTAAGTTTAGTAGGTTAAGAGCGGCTTATATACTGTACTTTAAAAAAAAAAGACCAATTTAGATTTGAATATTAAATCTTGGATTTATTAAAATTTAAATAATAACACGATTTAATAACATAAATTTGATATACAAAGACTTATTGTTTAATATAATTCTTCAATCTGAAATATTTAGCATCATCATTCAAGATTACAAGATTAAGGTTGATTATATAAATACATAATATTACTTTGATCTTCCAAATTGTTATTATTTTATTACTTTATGTGATTAAATCCCTTTTTTATGATTAACTTAATCTTTATTATTAAATTAATTATGGCTATAATTGATTAAAAAAGGATTAAGGTCATGTATTCCTACCAAATAGCTGACCCAAGTATCACTAAGAAGTACAAAAGATTAATTAAGTATAGCTATGATTGAATAAAAGGAATTAACGTTATATATGATTACTAAGAAGTTCAAAAAATAGGACATGTACATGTAACACGTTGAAATTCACTAAATTTTCAGTAGATTTTTTAAATCTGTGGAAAGAAAATTTATTGAATGACAATCGATGAAATCTTATTATCATAAAATCCTTAACTTTATTAGACCACAGTTTTAAGCATTGTAACACTAAAATTACGGTGTGAATAATTAAATATTTAGACCTGCCGCAAGTCACTGACAACTTTATCACATCATGTTGTATCGAGTACACCTCTCCTGATCATGATTCGAACTCACAACGTTAGTGGTGATGGGCATTGATTGCAAATGTAGTTGTGAATCGAACTATCATACGATCTCGACTACTACGGTCCCGAGTAGCAATTAAAGTTGGAAACAAAATCAATGTCGTGAATATAATATCATTTTTTTTCTTTGTTTTTATTTTACTCACAACTATCACACTCATATAGCACATGTATAATTTTATTCCGTTCTTGTTAATATTGTTAAAATGAACAATTTGTTTTACGCTATCTGTGAAAATTGCAGTTTTCTGGATAAATCTTGATTATATCTGAAGTTGAAAAGACCATATAAAACAAGAACAAAAATCCATATAGACCACTATCAGTACAAACGTCTTCAATCATAGAAACAAAGCTTCAGATACTCTATCCAATAAAATTGACCGCCAGGATATAACTGATATATTATTGAAAGTAGCGTTAAATATCATAACATTTGATTTGATTTGAATTATTGTGCTTGACGCCACTATCAGCAATATTTCAGCTATATCATGGCGACCAGTTTTAGTGGTGGAAGAAGCCGGAGTACCCTAAGAGAACCACCGACCATGGGCAAGCAACTGGTAAGCATTATTACTTGCGGCTGCGAGTCGAGT
This sequence comes from Bathymodiolus septemdierum, assembly GCA_963383655.1. Lineage (NCBI taxonomy): Eukaryota > Metazoa > Mollusca > Bivalvia > Mytilida > Modiolidae > Bathymodiolus > Bathymodiolus septemdierum. The sequence continues at coordinate 61,859,110 of OY726522.1, forward strand.
ACACTCTTTTTTGAAGCCGGGCGCGAACCCACGCCGTATTGGTGATAGGTTTGTATGATTTGTTAGGTAATCCAAATACCTAACTCATTGAGCTAACCGGGCCCTCAGCATCATAACACGAACACTAACCCAATACACACACAAACTAGTAACATCATGTTGAGTGAATGTTGTTTATCACCAAAAGATTTTTATAGCTATATGTTATAGTCGATGATATAATGATAATGTCTGCTTCATAATAGACAAACACGTTTGGTTTGATTTCTATAGTGCTATGTCAATGAAACAACAGATCACGGGTAGACATGTCGCCCCACTCCGACACATTATCCTGATTCCCAGCTAACCAGTACTTGCTCTTTCTCCTTAATGTTGCGTGCTATCGGAGAAGCAGCCAATAAAACAAATAAGTGTTTTGTTTGACCCGACTGGGACTCGAACCCACGATCTACCACCCTCGAGGCGAGCACGCTAACCATTACATCACCGATGCGTTTAACAAAATATTGATATACAAAGTAAAATGTATCTCTGGATTAACAGTATAATAAGTTGACCGAAATACTCTGGATCTGATTGAACATTACAACTACATGTCACGAACGTGATATTGAGCATTACAACTACATGTCACTGACGTGATATTGAGCATTACAACTACATGTCACGCACGTGATATTGAGCATTACAACTACATGTCACGGACGTGATATTGAGCATTACAACTACATGTCACGCACATGATATTGAGCATTACAACTACATGTCACGCACGTGATATTGAGCATTACAACTACATGTTACGCTCGTGATATTGAGCATTGCAACTACATGCCACGCACGGGATATTGAGCATTACAACTACATGTCACGCACGTGATTTTGAGCATTTCCATTACATATCACGCACGTGATATTGAGTATTTCCACTGCATGTCAAGCACGTGATATTGAGCATTACAACTGCATGTCACGTGCGTGATATTGAGCATTACAACTACATGTCACGGACGTGATATTGAGCATGTCGACTACATGTCACACACGCGATATTGAGCGACTCGCTTAGTTGGATTTGTGTAGTGCTAGCTCACTGAAACAACAGTACGAAGATAGACATGTCACCCCACTCGGACACATTATCCTGAATCCGAGCTGACGAGTCTTTGCTCTTTCTCCTTAATGCTGCGTACTTATCGAAGAAGCAACAAATACCAATTTTATAGTCTTTGGTTTGACCCGATCGTGGCTCGAACCCACGATCTACCTCACTCGAAGCGAGCACGTTAACCATTACATACATAGCAATTGCCAATTGTCATAACACGTGTCTGTGCAAAAAATAGTATGCTATCCCCCTTTGCACGTAAAATATAACTTGCAGGAACTCCTAACGAGTAAATTTCATAGAAGTGGTCGTTGATGGCCCCTTGTAAGTCTAAGTTATTCGATCCTATCTATTATATCACTCCTTTTCATGTGATGATCGGATCTGTCGTCCATAGGCTCATGACAGTAGTACCTTAGTAGCTACATTATTAATTGTTCTCTTCAGAAATATAAATACTGCTCGCTGTACGTTAAACAACTAATAATCAATTAGCCATTATCTAGACTCAGAGTCAATTAGTCTTTACTCTAACTCTCTAATAGAGTATATATATACGTATCAGCAAGCAGCAAATATCAACTTTATAATCGCTGGTTTTATCTGACCCGGTTGTTCGAACCCAAGATCACTCACACTCGAGTCAAGAACGATAACCGATGTATATAAGATAAGATAAGATAATATTTTATTATCCAATCAAGGTCCCAGCAATGGACAGAGTCATTACAGTGATTCATATTACAAACAAAAAAAACATTCTAATATAATACATAAATGTAATAAACAGTATACAAACAAGCAATTTGCAGAAATTAGATTGGTACACAAGTACTAAACTTATCTATGTCTCTGATGAGTATAATATTTGGAAGAGTTCACTGGACAATTACAAAAAATATATATATATATATATCATTTGTTGATATTTAATAAGTTATTAACTTCTTCTGAACACCGAAATAGAAATAAACCCTTTTATATTTACAAGGGGCTAATTCAATGACAGAAGGCAGATACAGCGTCCTCCCCATGACCAATGTACATGCATGAGAGCAATGCCATTCATATACAGAGGTCATCAAGGGCCGGTGCCTAAAGGACATTTATGTGTCACGTGACACTAAACAACCTACGATGATAATGGTGTGATATTTAAAGAGAAATAAAATACAAATGGAAAGTTTAAAATGTACCGATTTGATTTCATAACACATATACAAGTAGCGGTATTTAATATTATAAACAACATAATCATATTGGCCTGTTTAATATCTCACACCACACACTTATAACACGTGGGTCTGTTTAATATTTCACACCACACACATATAACACATGTTGTTCGTATCATCGCGTTCATTGTGAAAATAAGGGATGGAGTGGAAAACAAAATATACCACACTGTATGATATTATCGACCTGTGCATGTGACACCAACGAAATCATTTATATCAGTGATCAAAGTCCAAAGCACTTGAACCCATTTATTGTGAAGTTTTGCATTCTTCTTTTCTTCTCATGAATTTTGTCCTCCCTTCTCCATGTGGGATTCAGAGCGCATTGAGATTCGTTTAGTGTAACGCCATCTTTACATGTAACAACGTCCAGACCGCCAAGACGTAACGTTTCTACAAACAGGGTACATGGGTCACTGACCAAACCACCACCAGACAGTTATATCAAGCCGGGGATAATAAACCACGCTTGTTTTTCTTTACCAATACTAAGGACAACTGAGGTTTTCAAAGATGGAGTTTTTATTTACATTAATCAACATCATCCATGTTTTCTCGTCAGCATCCTGTTTACAATTTTGAAATGTATTCCACCCTTCTTCTTTCGTAAAGAAACCATCTTTAATCATTTATATGGCAGGAATAACAACACCCATTTTTTGTGATGGCATCGTCTGACCACCTGAAAATAAACATAGCATAACTTTCATTTTACAAATTAAACCATAATGGTCTAGTTAATTGGAAACAAACATACACATGTATAAGTCACAAGATATCAAAGGATTGATGATTCATAGGTTATTAACAAACATACACATATATAAGTCACAAGATATCAAAAGATTGATGATTTATAGGTTATTAACAAACATACACATATATAACTCACAAGATATCAAAAGATTGATGATTCATAGGTTATTAACAAACATACACATATATAAGTCACAAGATATCAAAAGATTGATGATTCATAGGTTATTAACAAACATACACATATATAAGTCACAAGATATCAAAAGATTGATGATTCATAGGTTATTACCAAACATACACATATATAAGTCATAAGATATCAAAAGATTGATGATTCATAGGTTATTAACAAACATACACATATATAAGTCACAAGATATCAAAAGATTGATGATTCATAGATTATTAACAAACATACACATATATAAGTCACAAGATATCAAAAGATTGATGATTCATAGGTTATTAACAAACATACACATATATAAGTCACAAGATATCAAAAGATTGATGATTCATAGGTTATTAACAAACATACACATATATAGGTCACAAGATATCAAAAGATTGATGATTCATAGGTTATTAACAAACATACACATATATAAGTCACAAGATATCAAAAGATTGATGATTCATAGGTTATTAACAAACATACACATATATAAGTCACAAGATATCAAAAGATTGATGATTCATAGGTTATTAACAAACATACACATATATAAGTCACAAGATATCAAAAGATTGATCATTCATAGGTTATTAACAAACATACACATATATAAGTCACAAGATATACAAAAGATTGATGATTCATAGGTTATTAACAAACATACACATATATAAGTCACAAGATATCAAAAGATTGATGATTCATAAGTTATTAACAAACATACACATATATAAGTCACAAGATATCAAAAGATTGATGATTCATAGGTTATTAACAAACATACACATATATAAGTCACAAGATATCAAAAGATTGATGATTCATAGGTTATTAACAAACATTACACATATATGTCACAAGATATCAAAAGATGATGATTCATAAGTTATTAACAAACATACACATGTATATGTCACAAGATATCAAAAGATTGATGATTCATAGGTTATTAACAAACATACACATATATAAGTCACAAGATATCAAAAGATTGATGATTCATAAGTTATTAACAAACATACACATGTATATGTCACAAGATATCAAAAGATTGATGATTCATAGGTTATTAACAAACATACACATATATAAGTCACAAGATATCAAAAGATTGATGATTCATAGGTTATTAACAAACATACACATATATAAGTCACAAGATATCAAAAGATTGATGATTCATAGGTTATTAACAAACATACACATATATAGGTCACAAGATATCAAAAGATTGATGATTCATAAGTTATTAACAAACATACACATATATAAGTCACAAGATATCAAAAGATTGATGATTCATAGGTTATTAACAAACATACACATATATAGGTCACAAGATATCAAAAGATTGATGATTCATAGGTTATTAACAAACATACACATATATAAGTCACAAGATATCAAAAGATTGATGATTCATAGGTTATTAACAAACATACACATATATAAGTCACAAGATATCAAAAGATTGATGATTCATAGGTTATTAACAAACATACACATATATGTCACAAGATATCAAAAGATTGATGATTCATAAGTTATTAACAAACATACACATGTATATGTCACAAGATATCAAAAGATTGATGATTCATAGGTTATTAACAAACATACACATATATAAGTCACAAGATATCAAAAGATTGATGATTCATAAGTTATTAACAAACATACACATGTATATGTCACAAGATATCAAAAGATTGATGATTTATAGGTTATTAACAAACATACACATATATAAGTCACAAGATATCAAAAGATTGATGATTCATAGGTTATTAACAAACATACACATATATAAGTCACAAGATATCAACAGATTGATGATTCATAGGTTATTAACAAACATACACATATATGGGTCACAAAATATCAAAAGATTGATGATTCATAAGTTATTAACAAACATACACATATATAAGTCACAAGATATCAAAAGATTGATGATTCATAGGTTATTAACAAACATACACATATATAAGTCACAAGATATCAAAAGATTGATGATTCATAGGTTATTAACAAACATACACATATATAGGTCACAAGATATCAAAAGATTGATGATTCATAGGTTATTAACAAACATACACATATATAAGTCACAAGATATCAAAAGATTGATGATTCATAGGTTATTAACAAACATACACATATATAAGTCACAAGATATCAAAAGATTGATGATTCATAGGTTATTAACAAACATACACATATATAAGTCACAAGATATCAAAAGATTGATGATTCATAGGTTATTAACAAACATACACATATATAGGTCACAAGATATCAAAAGATTGATGATTCATAGGTTATTAACAAACATACACATATATAAGTCACAAGATATCAAAAGATTGATGATTCATAAGTTATTAACAAACATACACATATATAAGTCACAAGATATCAAAAGATTGATGATTCATAGGTTATTAACAAACATACACATATATAAGTCACAAGATATCAAACGATTGATGATTCATAGGTTATTAACAAACATACACATATATAAGTCACAAGATATCAAAAGATTGATGATTCATAGGTTATTAACAAACATACACATATATAAGTCACAAGATATCAAGAGATTGATGATTTATAGGTTATTAACAAACATACACATATATGTCACAAGATATCAAAAGATTGATGATTCATAAGTTATTAACAAACATACACATGTATATGTCACAAGATATCAAAAGATTGATGATTCATAGGTTATTAACAAACATACACATATATAAGTCACAAGATATCAAAAGATTGATGATTCATAAGTTATTAACAAACATACACATGTATATGTCACAAGATATCAAAAGATTGATGATTTATAGGTTATTAACAAACATACACATGTATAAGTCACAAGATATCAAAAGATTGATGATTCATAGGTTATTAACAAACATACACATATATAAGTCACAAGATATCAAAAGATTGATGATTCATAGGTTATTAACAAACATACACATATATGGGTCACAAGATATCAAAAGATTGATGATTCATAAGTTATTAACAAACATACATATATATAAGTCACAAGATATCAAAAGATTGATGATTCATAGGTTATTAACAAACATACACATATATAAGTCACAAGATATCAAAAGATTGATGATTCATAGGTTATTAACAAACATACACATATATAAGTCACAAGATATCAAAAGATTGATGATTCATAGGTTATTAACAAACATACACATATATAAGTCACAAGATATCAAAAGATTGATGATTCATAGGTTATTAACAAACATACACATATATAAGTCACAAGATATCAAAAGATTGATGATTCATAGGTTATTAACAAACATACACATATATAAGTCACAAGATATCAAAAGATTGATGATTCATAGGTTATTAACAAACATACACATATATGGGTCACAAGATATCAAAAGATTGATGATTCATAAGTTATTAACAAATATACACATATATAAGTCACAAGATATCAAAAGATTGATGATTCATAGGTTATTAACAAACATACACATATATAAGTCACAAGATATCAAAAGATTGATGATTCATAGGTTATTAACAAACATACACATATATAAGTCACAAGATATCAAAAGATTGATGATTCATAGGTTATTAACAAACATACACATATATAAGTCACAAGATATCAAAAGATTGATGATTCATAAGTTATTAACAAACATACACATATATAAGTCACAAGATATCAAAAGATTGATCATTCATAGGTTATTAACAAACATACACATATATAAGTCAAAAGATATCAAACGATTGATGATTCATAGGCTATTAACAAACATACACATATATAAGTCACAAGATATCAAAATATTGATGATTCATAGGTTATTAACAAACATACACATATATAAGTCACAAGATATCAAAAGATTGATGATTCATAGGTTATTAACAAACATACACATATATGTCAAAAGATATCAAAAGATTGATGATTCATAAGTTATTAACAAACATACACATGTATATGTCACAAGATATCAAAAGATTGATGATTCATAGGTTATTAACAAACATACACATATATAAGTCACAAGATATCAAAAGATTGATGATTCATAAGTTATTAACAAACATACACATGTATATGTCACAAGATATCAAAAGATTGATGATTTATAGGTTATTAACAAACATACACATATATAAGTCACAAGATATCAAAAGATTGATGATTCATAGGTTATTAACAAACATACACATATATAAGTCACAAGATATCAAAAGATTGATGATTCATAGGTTATTAACAAACATACACATATATGGGTCACAAGATATCAAAAGATTGATGATTCATAAGTTATTAACAAACATACACATATATAAGTCACAAGATATCAAAAGATTGATGATTCATAGGTTATTAACAAACATACACATATATAGGTCACAAGATATCAAAAGATTGATGATTCATAGGTTATTAACAAACATACACATATATAAGTCACAAGATATCAAAAGATTGATGATTCATAGGTTATTAACAAACATACACATATATAAGTCACAAGATATCAAAAGATTGATGATTCATAGGTTATTAACAAACATACACATATCTAAGTCACAAGATATCAAAAGATTGATGATTCATAAGTTATTAACAAACATAGACATGTATATGTCACAAGATATCAAAAGATTGATGATTCATAGGTTATTAACAAACATACACATATATAAGTCACAAGATATCAAAAGATTGATGATTCATAAGTTATTAACAAACATACATATGTATATGTCACAAGATATCAAAAGATTGATGATTTATAGGTTATTAACAAACATACACATATATAAGTCACAAGATATCAAAAGATTGATGATTCATAGGTTATTAACAAACATACACATATATAAGTCACAAGATATCAAAAGATTGATGATTCATAGGTTATTAACAAACATACACATATATGGGTCACAAGATATCAAAAGATTGATGATTCATAAGTTATTAACAAACATACACATATATAAGTCACAAGATATCAAAAGATTGATGATTCATAGGTTATTAACAAACATACACATATATAAGTCACAAGATATCAAAAGATTGATGATTCATAGGTTATTAACAAACATACACATATATAAGTCACAAGATATCAAAAGATTGATGATTCATAGGTTATTAACAAACATACACATATATAAGTCACAAGATATCAAAAGATTGATGATTCATAGGTTATTAACAAACATACACATATATAAGTCACAAGATATCAAAAGATTGATGATTCATAGGTTATTAACAAACATACACATATATAAGTCACAAGATATCAAAAGATTGATGATTCATAGGTTATTAACAAACATACACATATATAGGTCACAAGATATCAAAAGATTGATGATTCATAGGTTATTAACAAACATACACATATATAAGTCACAAGATATCAAAAGATTGATGATTCATAGGTTATTAACAAACATACACATATATAAGTCACAAGATATCAAAAGATTGATGATTCATAGGTTATTAACAAACATACACATATATAAGTCACAAGATATCAAAAGATTGATGATTCATAAGTTATTAACAAACATACACATATATAAGTCACAAGATATCAAAAGATTGATGATTCATAGGTTATTAACAAACATACACATATATAAGTCACAAGATATCAAACGATTGATGATTCATAGGTTATTAACAAACATACACATATATAAGTCACAAGATATCAAAAGATTGATGATTCATAGGTTATTAACAAACATACACATATATAAGTCACAAGATATCAAAAGATTGATGATTTATAGGTTATTAACAAACATACACATATATGTCACAAGATATCAAAAGATTGATGATTCATAAGTTATTAACAAACATACACATGTATATGTCACAAGATATCAAAAGATTGATGATTCATAGGTTATTAACAAACATACACATATATAAGTCACAAGATATCAAAAGATTGATGATTCATAGGTTATTAACAAACATACACATGTATATGTCACAAGATATCAAAAGATTGATGATTTATAGGTTATTAACAAACATACACATGTATAAGTCACAAGATATCAAAAGATTGATGATTCATAGGTTATTAACAAACATACACATATATAAGTCAGAAGATATCAAAAGATTGATGATTCATAGGTTATTAACAAACATACACATATATGGGTCACAAGATATCAAAAGATTGATGATTCATAAGTTATTAACAAACATACACATATATAAGTCACAAGATATCAAAAGATTGATGATTCATAGGTTATTAACAAACATACACATATATAAGTCACAAGATATCAAAAGATTGATGATTCATAGGTTATTAACAAACATACACATATATAAGTCACAAGATATCAAAAGATTGATGATTCATAGGTTATTAACAAACATACACATATATAAGTCACAAGATATCAAAAGATTGATGATTCATAGGTTATTAACAAACATACACATATATAAGTCACAAGATATCAAAAGATTGATGATTCATAGGTTAATAACAAACATACACATATATAAGTCACAAGATATCAAAAGATTGATGATTCATAGGTTATTAACAAACATACACATATATGGGTCACAAGATATCAAAAGATTGATGATTCATAAGTTATTAACAAACATACACATATATAAGTCACAAGATATCAAAAGATTGATGATTCATAGGTTATTAACAAACATACACATATATAAGTCACAAGATATCAAAAGATTGATGATTCATAGGTTATTAACAAACATACACATATATAAGTCACAAGATATCAAAAGATTGATGATTCATAGGTTATTAACAAACATATACACATATATAAGTCACAAGATATCAAAAGATTGATGATTCATAGGTTATTAACAAACATACACATATATAAGTCACAAGATATCAAAAGATTGATGATTCATAAGTTATTAACAAACATACACATATATAAGTCAGAAGATATCAAAAGATTGATGATTCATAGGTTATTAACAAACATACACATATATAAGTCACAAGATATCAAAAGATTGATGATTCATAGGTTATTAACAAACATACACATATATAAGTCACAAGATATCAAAAGATTGATGATTCATAGGTTATTAACAAACATACACATATATAAGTCACAAGATATCAAAAGATTGATGATTCATAGGTTATTAACAAACATACACATATATAAGTCACAAGATATCAAAAGATTGATGATTCATAGGTTATTAACAAACATACACATATATAAGTCACAAGATATCAAAAGATTGATGATTCATAGGTTATTAACAAACATACACATATATAAGTCACAAGATATCAAAAGATTGATGATTCATAGGTTATTAACAAACATACAGATATATGTCACAAGATATCAAAAGATTGATGATTCATAAGTTATTAACAAACATACACATGTATATGTCACAAGATATCAAAAGATTGATGATTCATAGGTTATTAACAAACAAACACATATATAAGTCACAAGATATCAAAAGATTGATGATTCATAAGTTATTAACAAACATACACATGTATATGTCACAAGATATCAAAAGATTGATGATTCATAGGTTATTAACAAACATACACATGTATAAGTCACAAGATATCAAAAGATTGATGATTCATAGGTTATTAAAAGATGTCAAAAGATTGATGATTCAAAGGTTATTAACAAACATACACATATATAAGTCACAAGATATCAAAAGATTGATGATTCATAGGTTATTAACAAACATACACATATATAAGTCACAAGATATCAAAAGATTGATGATTCATAGGTTATTAACAAACATACACATATATAAGTCACAAGATATCAAAAGATTGATCATTCATAGGTTATTAACAAACATACACATATATAAGTCACAAGATATCAAAAGATTGATGATTCATAGGTTATAAACAAACATACACATATATAAGTCACAAGATATCAATAGATTGATGATTCATAGGTTATTAACAAGCATACACATGTATATGTCACAAGATATCAAAAGATTGAAGATTCATAGGTTATTAACAAACATACACATATATAAGTCACAAGATATCAAAAGATTGATGATTCATAGGTTATTAACAAACATACACATATATGGGTCACAAGATATCAAAAGATTGATGATTCATAAGTTATTAACAAACATACACATATATAAGTCACAAGATATCAAAAGATTGATGATTCATAGGTTATTAACAAACATACACATATATAAGTCACAAGATATCAAAAGATTGATGATTCATAGGTTATTAACAAACATACACATATATAAGTCACAAGATATCAAAAGATTGATGATTCATAGGTTATTAACAAACATATACACATATATAAGTCACAAGATATCAAAAGATTGATGATTCATAGGTTATTAACAAACATACACATATATAAGTCACAAGATATCAAAAGATTGATGATTCATAAGTTATTAACAAACATACACATATATAAGTCAGAAGATATCAAAAGATTGATGATTCATAGGTTATTAACAAACATACACATATATAAGTCACAAGATATCAAAAGATTGATGATTCATAGGTTATTAACAAACATACACATATATAAGTCACAAGATATCAAAAGATTGATGATTCATAGGTTATTAACAAACATACACATATATAAGTCACAAGATATCAAAAGATTGATGATTCATAGGTTATTAACAAACATACACATATATAAGTCACAAGATATCAAAAGATTGATGATTCATAGGTTATTAACAAACATACACATATATAAGTCACAAGATATCAAAAGATTGATGATTCATTAGTTATTAACAAACATACACATATATAAGTCACAAGATATCAAAAGATTGATGATTCATAGGTTATTAACAAACATACAGATATAAGTCACAAGATATCAAAAGATTGATGATTCATAAGTTATTAACAAACATACACATGTATATGTCACAAGATATCAAAAGATTGATGATTCATAGGTTATTAACAAACAAACACATATATAAGTCACAAGATATCAAAAGAATGATGATTCATAAGTTATTAACAAACATACACATGTATATGTCACAAGATATCAAAAGATTGATGATTCATAGGTTATTAACAAACATACACATGTATAAGTCACAAGATATCAAAAGATTGATGATTCATAGGTTATTAAAAGATGTCAAAAGATTGATGATTCAAAGGTTATTAACAAACATACACATATATAAGTCACAAGATATCAAAAGATTGATGATTCATAGGTTATTAACAAACATACACATATATAAGTCACAAGATATCAAAAGATTGATGATTCATAGGTTATTAACAAACATACACATATATAAGTCACAAGATATCAAAAGATTGATCATTCATAGGTTATTAACAAACACACACATATATAAGTCACAAGATATCAAAAGATTGATGATTCATAGGTTATAAACAAACATACACATATATAAGTCACAAGATATCAATAGATTGATGATTCATAGGTTATTAACAAGCATACACATGTATATGTCACAAGATATCAAAAGATTGAAGATTCATAGGTTATTAACAAACATACACATATATGGGTCACAGGATATCAAAAGATTGATGATTCATAAGTTATTAACAAACATACACATATATAAGTCACAAGATATCAAAAGATTGATGATTCATAGGTTATTAACAAACATACACATATATAAGTCACAAGATATCAAAAGATTGATGATTCATAGGTTATTAACAAACATACACATATATAAGTCACAAGATATCAAAAGATTGATGATTCATAGGTTATTAACAAACATACACATATATAAGTCACAAGATATCAAAAGATTGATGATTCATAGGCTATTAACAAACATACACATGTATAAGTCACAAGATATCAAAGGATTGATGATTCATAGGTTATTAACAAACATACACATATATAAGTCACAAGATATCAAAAGATTGATGATTCATAAGTTATTAACAAACATACACATGTATATGTCACAAGATATCAAAAAGATTGATGATTTATAGGTTATTAACAAACATACACATATATAAGTCACAAGATATCAAAAGATTGATGATTCATAGGTTATTAACAAACATACACATATATAAGTCACAAGATATCAAAAGATTGATGATTCATAGGTTATTAACAAACATACACATATATGGGTCACAAGATATCAAAAGATTGATGATTCATAAGTTATTAACAAACATACACATATATAAGTCACAAGATATCAAAAGATTGATGATTCATATGTTATTAACAAACATACACATATATAAGTCACAAGATATCAAAAGATTGATGATTCATAGGTTATTAACAAACATACACATATATAAGTCACAAGATATCAAAAGATTGATGATTCATAGGTTATTAACAAACATACACATATATAAGTCACAAGATATCAAAAGATTGATGATTCATAGGTTATTAACAAACATACACATATATAAGTCACAAGATATCAAAAGATTGATGATTCATAGGTTATTAACAAACATACACATATATAAGTCACAAGATATCAAAAGATTGATGATTCATAGGTTATTAACAAACATACACATATATAAGTCACAAGATATCAAAAGATTGATGATTCATAGGTTATTAACAAACATACACATATATAAGTCACAAGATATCAAAAGATTGATGATTCATAGGCTATTAACAAACATACACATATATAAGTCACAAGATATCAAAAGATTGATGATTCATAGGTTATTAACAAACATACACATATATAAGTCACAAGATATCAAAAGATTGATGATTGATAGGTTATTAACAAACATACACATATAT